>JAAIFI010000069.1:0-114535 GCA_011032875.1 Phlebia tremellosa | reverse complement strand
AGTAGGAGTTACCCGAGACCTAAGAGGGTCTCGTAATGATGCATGGCCTTTATGGGCGCTAATACAGTCCGATATCTGGATGCGTGACGCACAACTTGCTCAAATCCTTCACCATGAAGTTATTCTCGCTGTCATAAACAAGCACTTTGCTTGAGAACGATATACACTACAACATTGAGCATTTTGCACCTAAACAACTCACGTCCATGGATTATTCTCAGGCCAGCAGCTCTCGCGACCCCATGCAGCTGGAGCGGCTTGCAGAGGAACTGACAGCTCGGGAATTGAAGAACAGAGGAACTGGTCCTGACCTAGAGAACCATGACCTCCCCGTGTATATCCCTCTGTCGCATGACAACCCGCACCTCTCTGCTGAGCCGTTCAACGTGGAAGACTTCTTGCTATCCCGCTCGTACACGTCCTTACCCGACCTGCGTTCCGAGCTACGCGACTATCTCGCAACGCTGAAGGAGGAGCTTGTGAAGCTCATCAACGACGATTACGAGGCGTTCATTAGTCTGAGTACAGACTTGAGGGGAGAAGGTGCAAGGTTGGAGAGATTAAAATGGCCTCTAGGGGACCTACGAGCTGAGGTTCTGGTACGTTCTGGCTCGCAGGCATCTAAACTCTCAGTATGAACAATCCTTTGCTATAGGAATCGCGTGGAGAACTACAGCACATACAAGATGCAATCCAGCAGAAGCTAGAGAAGCGGTCTGCTCTGCGTGAAGAGAAGGTACACCGGGTCTCTCACTCTCTCTGCTGTATATTGATACCGCTTTCTATAGGCATTTCTCCACCTCTTGCTGAAGATATCCGAGTCTATTACGCGATTGGAGTCCCTGCTGCTCATTGCATCGCCCTCGGACAACGACCAGACCCAAAGCGACATCCATGGCATGAAATTGCCCAAACGACCAGAGGACGAAGCTATCGAAAACAGGTTAGGATCTTCTGTGCTGTCGGTGGGATAGTGTTGAAGAACTCGAAATGCATAGGTCAAGAGGGAACCGCGCGAAGCATCTCGCTCGCGTCGCGTCGGAGTACACGCAGCTGCTATACCACGTCTCGAAGGCACACGCGGATAAGTGCGCTTTTGTCGACGAGTGTCAATGGGTGCGTGCACTATGCAGTGCTTATCAGTACGATGTCCCTCTTGACGTTGAAGGTATAGAGAATCGACCGTATCAAATCCACACTATCATCCGACTTGGACCATCTCTTTTCCTCGACTCTCGTCGCGCTAGTAGAAGGGAAAGAGGCTGGCAAGCAGATGCGCGCGTCAGAGGCGGATAAAGTACGCTGGCTTAGCGACGTGACAGAGTGCCTGCGAACGTATGATATTCTCGGCTTATGGGACGATGCCGAAGAGGTCATCCGTACAGATGTAGTCCGTGAGTTTGTGAAGAAAGTACGTATCCCACTGCCACGCGATCACTTATTCGGTACTGACGGCTCAATAGACAATATACCCTGGCGCACTAACAGCACCTCACAGTCCCATAGCACCACACACTCCATTCGGCGCAGCCCCACGGCCAACAGCCATCGGACCTCCCGGGACAGCAGGCCTCCCTCCGCGCACCCCGTACACGCCGTTCACCGCCTTCGCGTCCAAACAAAACCCGTTTGACGCGTCCTTTGCCACCCACGCCCAGGCGCACCTCCTCGACGACTCCGACGACGCGCTGGCCGCGCTGTACAACACCATCCTGCGCTTCGTCGAGCGCGACATGTGCCGCGTCATGGAGATTGCGGAGAAGGTTGGAGTGAAGCCTGCCTCGCGGATGACCGCGTCGGCGAGCCGCACCCCGCTGTTGGCATCGATGTCGGCTGCAACCTCGGCGGGCACTGTGAGCAAGGAGGAGAGTGAGGGTGGGTTCGAGATCATGGCAAATGTGGTATGGGCGGAGATTGGGAAGGCGATTATGGACGAGCTGGGAAGCGTCGTTTTCGCAGCGGGAAAACCAGATGAGTTCCGCAAGGTATGCGAAAGTCTACAATAACAAAAGAACATTGCTGAGGTATCACTCTTATTGATAGCATCACGAAACGACACAGGCGTTCATACGCTCCCTCGAGTTCTTGGCACCGTCGATGCATTCTGTGGAAGCGATGCGCGCACATCCGATATACATCTCCTTCGAGAAACGATGGCAATTACCCGTCTACTTCCAGCTGCGGTGGAAGGAAATTGTGACGAAACTCGAAGAGTCTTTAGTCGTCACAAAGCTGGAGCGTACGTCAAGTAAAGGTTGGACCAATGACTACATCGACGCAATTAGTAGATCCTGACGCTTGGAATAGGACTAGAACCGTTTGTCACTGCACAGGCTGCCGCGGTATGGGACGCCATCGCTGCATGCTGGAGTGCTGAAATCTACATCCCAGACCTCAGCCATCGATTCTGGAAGCTGACTCTTCAGGTAGGTGCAAAGACTATCGTAGTCCATTATCGAACTGACACGCTCATAGCTGATTAGCAGATATAAGTCATGGCTGCAGAGCAGTCTTCCGCCATTGGAGTCTCCTACAAAAACAGCTCCTCTCTCCTTCGACAAGCTGAACGTGAGTACAATCCTATCATTCTGTTTCAAGTATGCTCAGTAACTTCGGTGTAGTTACCTACCTCACCAAACCTAGCGCGGTCGTCCACTCCGACCAATGTACAAGCAGAGGCGTCGTCTCCAGAGAGCATAGCAGCGGACGAAGCATTACTCGTGACATGTGCGATCGCGCTCACTGATATCAAAACCATGGAGTCACAAATATGGAAACTATGGCAGGAACAGTTAAGCATGATGCTCCCTGACACGTCCGAGGTCGAAGACGATGAACCTCAAGCTAGTTTAGAAGGTAATTATACGTCTGACCCTTCGATTCTAGACCAAGCTAACATTGATTCCTAGATACCCTACGACACGCGTTATCGGGCCCGCTGTCGTTTATACCGCAACTATCTGGCCAAGTGATACTCATCCTGTCAAGGCGTGGCTGTGATGCTCTTCTTCCGATGCGCTCAATACCGTCGCAGTTCCGCGCCATGTCGTCAAGCAGGCGTCTACCCACAGAAGCAAGCCACTTCGTCGCACTTATTTTCCGCTCGTTGAAGGTATTCTTCGGGATCGGTACAAATGACGGCCCCGCGGCTGTATTGAAGAACGAGTATCTGAAAACCTTCTCTGAAGAGGTGTTCGAGATCGTTGCTCAAAGGTATGTTCCTCACACCTGATTGGAAGCGGGTTGGTTATCTTCTTGCAGGTACATATACTTCCTGACGGCGATGAAGAAGACAGAAGAGTCTCTACGCCGTTTGAAGAAGGGCAAGAAGTCGGCATTCTCATTGTTCGCCAGTTCTTCCGCAGCGCGGGACGACGATGGCCGAGCAGACGAAGAGAAGATTCGGAGACAGATGGTTCTCGATGTCGAAGCCTTCGGACAAGACGCGCGGACGCTAGGAGTAGCGGTAGACGAGAGTGCCACATACCGCGCACTCCGCGACCTAGCCAACGCCAATCTGACCGATGAATGAGATATATCGTATGACCCATGTACACTAGCATACATGAGATGTAAATGACTCCAATGCAAGCACAACCTCCGATTAGGCAGTTATATTCATAGTGCGATTACTGGTATTGTTTCGCGACGAAACATGTCCTGTGGTATATGTCCCCAGTCCGAGACACAACGAGCTGCACGCCAGGTGCCGAATCTTCTGCTACCCCGATGGGTTTTTTGTTATCGTGTAATCGCTCCCCGCATTTTGTACATATCGGCCGTGAGGGCGCCCATCCCCGCATCCTGTCCCGGGTGACCTCTTCCACAGAAACAAATACGTCTCGCTCCATCAGACGTTTGGTGATGACCAACAGATCTTCGTCGGATCGGTAAGACTCCAACATCCCTGTGAGTATGACCTGGAACTCCTGGTAAAGTGCGCCTTTCGCTACGCGCGTGTCCGTGACGGAATCGACCAGGCGTTTGAACAGGCGGGGGAAGAATACTGCTTTTGACGAGCTGACTGACATGAGAGAAGTAAAGGTATCCTGAACCAGCGTACGCAATGTTGTCATCGTCTCCTGTTCCAACTCCTTGGTATCATCTGAGGCCTTGGGAGCGGAGGTCCCCACTGCTTGCACCGTGCAAGAAAGGGAGACACGGTGCACACAGCCAATCTGGCTCTTAAGAAGCTGGAACCAAGCATCTTCCAGAACCACCTTTGGCTCTGCTGTAGGCTTTGAGTTGGCTACACAGACGTTGACTGCGGTATGCTGGATGTTGCGTAGTGCAGATAGTATATCATGGACGGTTTCCTCTGTATGTGGATCGTGTTCGTTGAGACTCTGTGCGATCCTATCCGACAGCAGCTTCTCGAATTCCTCCGCCTTTGTCAGAGCGGCACTAGGGTCGCCTCTCCAATTCAACGCCCAAATCACTGCATCATACACGGCATGTTCTTCGCAGATTTTGACCGTTTGTGTCCAGTCAAGGTAATCTGGAGGTAGGTACTCGAGTTCGTGTATCACCATCGTCGGATCGTTTTCGCACAATAGCGCGACGTATTCCTGACGGAGAGACATGGGAACTTGCGCCGAGGGCCCAGCTTTGTCGCGGTGCGGGAAATACTCGCTATCCTCGAAAGAATGCGGCGAGCCCAGCAGGTATTGGAGATACAGAAAGCGATCACGGCTGGGGCGCTCCCTCAAGATCTTCATGGCCTGTTCGTGTAAGAGAGGACTACGCTTGTCCATGAGAGCCGCGGTGCTCGAGATGCTTCTGTCGAGTAGAGACGTCAAAGAGTCTGCCACAGTCGCCAGCAGCTCTGGTGGTAGTGTGCCCTTGTGGGAGCGGGAGACTGTTCCGAGGACATCATCGATCGAGGAGAAGACCTCAGGAGATCGGAGATCGGGATCCTTCAGGTAGGTCAGCACCAACGGAGACCATTGCTGCTCTTGACGGTGCCACGAGCGCAAGATCCTGTAAAATCCTGCCTGCTCGAACAAATGAAGGATGCGCTCCCCTTCGTGCGGCGTGTAAGCAGACAGCAGATATTCCGCTGCCATCTGTCTGTCTTCTCGTGTACTCTCGTCCTCGTCCTCAGCAAGGCCGATGAGGATGTTGTGTAGGGTACTAGGTGTCACCTGTATGAACTGAGGATATTTCGGTACGTTGCGTGCGATGAAGATATTGATGAAAGTGACATCCGATGGAGGCAGACCCGGGGTCGACAAGATCTCAAGCAGAATCTTGACAATAAGGAGTCGACTTGCACTGCGAGTCTTGTCGTTGAGATATGGGTCCTCGAAGGCGAGGTCGAGACAATGGAGGAACGCTTCAGCATCAAAGCGTAGTAGGAGACGAGCATAGGGATAGGTCGGCTCGACTCCGTTTTCTTCGTCAGAGGTCAACACCAACTGACCTCCTTCCCCAGTAGGCCAGACGCTAGAACGCCCGTCGAATAGGAATGTGTAGACGGCCGTTTTGGCTTGTTCAGCTTCCTCCTCTGGTAGCGGGTATTCGCTGGGATACGTAAGGCCAGACAAGACATTCGCAAGGTAAGGATAGATCTTGTAGGCGTTGATGACTACAGGTTCAATCGTGTCTTCACTGATGAACGTCTGCGACGTCGGGGAAGCCTCAGCTCGGATTCTCCTGTACTTCTGCACTTGACGGATCAGGCCCAGCATCTCCACGATCGGCGAAACGTAGTCCTTGATAGCCCTAGTGTAGATGTAGATCAACGCGTCGTACAGCTGGTAATGCTGGCACAGCTTGATAGCCTGGCTGATATCCAAGCAATCCGGGTCGATGTGCCAGATCAACCGCTCAGCCAGATCCGGTCGGTCGTTATTGTCATGAAGGGCGATAAGCTTCTGCGTGATCCTTGGAGGGACGTAGTGGATCTTGCCGTCGAGCACGAACGGCTCCAACTGGAGGAGGAAGATGCGAAGGATGCCGTACTGGTCGTAATACGAGTACAGGTCTTCGAAGAGGAACTCGAAGTCGCCGAGTGCAATGCATGCGCGAGCACACGACGCCACCAGGCCCTCGAACAAGGTAGTACGATCTACCCCGCGCCCGTCTGGGGTGACGTGGGTGCCGTCGGTCATGCGTTCTTCGGAGAACGCGTAGTGGGCAGACGCGGACATAAGCTCGCGCATCTTCTCTCCCACGACTTCTCGAAGTTCCTCCGGCGAGTCAGGAAGGCCGTTGCGATTGCCTGGCGCCTCTCCGACGAAGTACGACCGCGTAAGTTCGATGGCGCTGAGGAAGTCGCCGTTCTCGACGAAAGCCAATATACGATCAGCCCACGTGAGAAGCGTCCCGACCTGTACTTCGTGTTGACCCTGTCGGTTATATTAGTCGCGATCCACGAGGCGACATGCGGTACACTCACCAGCAAGAAGATCTTGCCTTTGTACGTCCTAATACTGTGCGCCACTTCGGTCACGGCGTCCGTGTATGATACGGAGCCGTTGGTCGTGTGCGCCAATATCGGGGATACGAGCGTCCAAGCGTCAAAGAGAACATGCTCCACGAGTTTGAATGTGTGTATATCATACACCTCCAGCGTGGTTAGGGTGAGAACGAGCACTTGCTGGGAATAGAACGTCAGCCTCGTTGGCAGTAATTTGGCGTGAGGGAGGGAACGAACCCACATTGGTGTTCAGCCACTGCAGAGCAAGCATGTCACCTCCCACCGTCCACGTGCCGGCCTCCTCGAACACAATTCTCCCGGTCTCAACCCGATTGACTTTCCCCGACTTGGCATTCTTTACCTCCTGCACGAACTTCGACTCTGACACCCTCACTAGACTCAGGGAGTTCCCCCACCCGTAGACCAGCATGGGTGTCGTGCCAGGAATGGGGGCCGGCTTGGCTTTGCCGTTGGTGTGGGGAGGATGTGTGGGCGTCCCGGGTAAGACGCTTGGAAACCAAGCAAGGACGCCCTTGAATCTTGACTTTGGTGATCCCTCCTCTTCAGACCGATGACGCCGGTACCAGGTCTTTGGCGAAGGTTGAAGTCCGACTACGACGAGCTTTATTGGGGTTAGGAGTGCGATAAGGTGGTATCCATCTGTGGGATGGGCGGTAGTGCCGAGGGGAAGAGGCGCCATCGACAGGATAGTGTGGGCTTTGCGCAATCTTCGTCGGCGAAAGTGATGGTGACTTGGAAATCCCGGTGTGACAGACTCGTCAAGGTCCTCGTCAGGATACTTTCCGAGTATGCGTAGTGTATCGGACGCTTCCACGAAGAGTACTTTCCCTAGGCTGTGATAGAACGCCAGCCCGCTGTCGTCAGCAGAAACGATAGCAGTGTGTCTACCCGCCACAAAGCCTAGACTGACTATTCGAGATCCAGGCAGATGGCCCTCTTGAGTACCCGACGCGACCGCAGCAAGCGTCGTGGGAGGGACAAATCGCGCGGGGGTCTTGGGGTTGGTGATATCGAAGAGCACTATATGACCTCCTACATGCCCGGAGGCGACGTACGTGTGATCATAAGACAAGGCCAAGGCGGTCACTGGTCCAATGTTCTTATCTGCATGTAAATGTCTCGATATGACGGTATAATATATACAAGAGGTGATTAGCATACCTGGTGGATCACAGACACACTTTAGATTCTGCTTAAAATCAAACACCAAGATTCTTCCTAGGTCCGTGCCCAGGCAGATCATCCCGTTAGCCGCAAGAACGGTCGGGCTGCCGAGTGACGGCGTGCCCAATAAAGAAGCGACTTTCTGTTGCGTATGTTTGCCGTAGATGAGCTCTGTGATATTCCTGAGCTGTGTCCATCGGAACACTTCGCGCTCTTCTGTTGCAGTACCGTTCGTTCCAGCAGCTGGGACCTCCGGAAGGTTGGACTGTGATGACGTCGGAGAGAGAGCAGAGAAATGGGATGCCGGCGCTGAGAGACCCGTCTGAGAGTTCATGGTCCCGACACTGCCTACTGAAGGTGATCGAGAGGTCTGCGGTGTTGTAGAACGAAGTCGGGAAATGGAGGGGTGCAAGAACGGTCTCATTGCTTTCTTGACCGGAGTGGGTGCTCCCGACACTATCACCCTTGGCGGCGGAGACAGGTATCCACTGGGCGAGGCAGATGACGGAGGTGAGAGGTCGGACAACATGTCCACGGGCTGCGTAGATTGACTTAAGTTCAATATAGAGGGCCACGAGTCCACAGCGCGTGCAGTACTCACCCTTGCCTCGTCGTCCATTGACGCTTCAAAGCGTTCCTTCTCCGCGACGTCATGTATCATGGAATCGTCGGCCTCTTGCTCGTCAACATCATCGAGGTCGTGTTCTGTTCCCAGGACGTCTCGTAATTGCTCGCGATAGGTCCCACTTGGCTCGGAGTCAACGCCGTTATAGAAGAAGCCGTCATCGCCGTCGTCTTCGTCGTGCTCTACACCGTTCGCATCTCCTTCATGTTCGTCTTCGTCGCTCATGAGCTCGTCAAAGCGTGCGGAGTAGTCACCGCCATGGTCATCCTGGTCCTCGTCCTCCTCGAGGTCCGAGAGGTTGAGATGTTCTGGCGTAAGCGACCTACCCCCGTCCTCCTGCTGCTCTGCTACATTCATGGGACGCAACGAGGAATGGGACGCGCAGAGAAGAGGTAATGGTGGACAGTTGAGCTCGACAGTGCCGAGACTGTGAATGCATGGACACTGGAACTGATAACCGCCGACCATAACAGGGGTTGTCGTAAATATATACCCTCGCGTTAATCCTTTTCTCGACTTATCTGCGCATATACTTTCCCAAAAACCGTTAGGTGTTCTGTACGCACTGTTCTCCGCCTCCAACCCCTCCTCACTCGAACAGTCTTTTCATCCCTCGCCGTGATGGCCAACGTGGCCTCCATGGGTCCTCCACCTTCTCCAAAGGAGCCGCGACGCTCAGGTCGCCGCTCTGGTCCATCTACTTCCACGAGCAAGTCTCCCGCAGGCTCCCCGACCGCAGAGACTGCCCCCAAGTCGAAAGAGAACCCTCAACGACCACCAATCCCCTCTTCAAGCAGCTCAGCCCGCACCAAGCGCACGAAGAACGAAGAGACCGACGATCCAGTAGACGAGAACCACAAGAACGGTGTCAACGGCACGACCAACGGTCGATCGAGGCGCAAGGGTAAGAACAAAGAGCTAGCGCGCCGTTTCTCGACGAGTTTGTTGACGACTATGCATCTACAGCTGATACTGCGCTTGGAGATGGCAATGCGCAAGAGGAGGAGGAAGAGGAGCAAGGCGTAACACGATGTATCTGCCAGGAGACAGGTGCGTGCCCCATCGCGGTCCCTATAGCACTGACCTTCATACGACCTACCATCTCCGTTCAGGTGTCGATGAATCAGAGGCTGGAGAGTTCATGGCGGAATGCGAGATCTGCCACGCGTGGCAGCATGGGACATGCATGGGGTATCAATCCCCTGAAACCATGCCATTGCACTACTACTGCGAAAGATGCAGACCCGACTTATATACGGAACTTCTCAAGTGCGCACGACTTTCCCCCTCGCGAATACGTTTGTTCACATGCTTGACTCCCATAGAAAGCACGCCAAACGCGCCCGCCAGTCGTCGGCGTCCCATCACAGCGTTACAAATCCCACGCGCACCTCTCGCTCCCACTCACCGACCTACCTACTGAAGCAGCCTGCGAAACGGAGGAACACAATGAACAGCAGAGACGCTGCATACGATGAAAGCCTGCAGGCGGTCATCGAAGCAAGTGCCGCCGAGGCCGCGGCTAACGCAGCAGCCGCCCAGGAGGCCACCTCGCCCGCGACGGCCATGAAGACAGAGCAGGCCACCAACGGCCACTTGGACCCTGAACCGGAACCTGAACCTATAAGTAGCGGGAGGCGGAAGCGAAAGAGGTCGGACGACGATACGTGAGTGTGCCTCCGCAATAATCAATATCTGGTTATCGGGTGATTGACTCTTGTCACCTCCAGCAGCTCCTCGAAGCGCACGCGTTCTGCGTCTATTGTATCAGATCTGCCAACCCACGGGAACAACGCGGCGGCAGAGACTTCACCTGTGACCACCACGAAGGCCGCACTACCACCTATGTCGACGGCGAAGGCAGGAGGATCACGGGCGAAGCGGGGGGGAGGCCGGAAGACACTTGCCCAGCAGCAACAAGACCACATGTCGGTCGAAGGCGATAATAACGAAGGTACGAGCGTTTGATCAATCTCGCAGTGCTCTCGCGTAATGACGTCAAACACGTGATTGCCATCAAAGCAGTCGCAGGCACGAGTTCTGCACCTCGACGGCAAGGGAATAGTCGGTCGAAGGGTGAGTGTACGTTATTCCGGTGATTTGCGCATGTCTCATCACCCCCGCCCGACAGCCAACGCCGCTGCCCACGACCACGGCACACGTCGCAATCAGCCAAACGGCTCCTCTGGCCACGCAGCCGCCTTGCACGGAAACTCATCGCGGGCCTACCACAACTCTCACGCCTATGCCGTGTCCCAGCAGCCCCTTCTGACGTCCTGGGGCCTCCCAGACTACCTCTCGCACCTCGAGCAGATGCTGCCAACGCAGACGCCTCGGCCGCTCGAGGTCCGCGGCTTCGGGACCATCACCAACGGCCAAGACATTTCTGACCGTACGACCGAGAGGGGGGTCAAGGTCAAATGGCCCAGCAAACGCATGAGCGTTGGCGACATGAACAAACGCGTGCGTGCGCTGGTGGAGTGGGTGGGAAGAGAGCAGGCCAGCGCAGCAGAGAGGACGCGGCGGCGAGAAGCCATAGAGAAGTCCCTCCGCGAGGCACGCGCACCCAGCGCAGACCCTCACAGTCACCGGGAGGGCGAGGGCGATGAAAGGGAGGGTGATGCTAATTCGCCCATGGTGTTGGACAGAGGAGCCGTCACCGACTCTCCTACTGAGGAACTACGACAACCGCCCTTGGACGGGCTCTCTGCACCTCTTACGCTAGACGGTCCGGGGCCGAACCCTGGGAAGTCGACGATGAAAATGATGGAGGAACTCATGGAAGAGCTCATCAGCTTCCAGGAGCGGTTCGGGCCCGGTGCAAAGATGAAGGAAAGGGAGCGGAGGACGGCTACGTCATAATGAAGGAAGGATTCTGTTCGGTCTGTTACTGCTTTCTTGCTTGCGTTGTATCACTTGGCTATCGGGATTGTGTCTATTCTCATCGCTCGTCACCTCTCTATATTCGTTTTTTTTTCCTTACTTCAGAGTCTAATCATGTCGACATTGCGTATTTGTATTGGTCACCTTATCACTCGTATACTCCAGTCCTAACTTGCGAAATACCATGCCATCTTTGGTCCAAACGTGCGTTTCGTGGGTGAATGTGCTATAGTCATGCTTTGTAGAGATCAGTGCACGTCATTTATCGATGTGTACTTACTAAGATGTGTGCTACCAACGTGTCTACCGTAGGTTCGAGCCACACAGTAGTGCTGAAATTCCCAGTCATCTCTGCCAGACATCTTGCTGGCACTAGGTGTCTGGTGCCAGCAAGATGCCCGGCCGAGATCATTACTGTGGCGCTCGAACAAATGTGGCAATGAATGACCTTTGACGCCCATTAAGGAGCTGCAGTAAGTCGAGGCTACTGTTTCAGATTATACGAAAGCTAAAAGTACGGAAGGGTCATCCGGATGTCGACGATGATAGATAAAACTGGGCCTGTGCGGATATCATACATCAGCCAAGATACTGATCAAAACTTGCTTCACCGTCTTCTCCGAGTCAAACTGCTCGTCCGAGTCATCTCTTTGATCCCCGTCGCTCGATGTCGATGATTGCCTAGACATAGACACAGGTACGGCGGGGAACATGATGCTCCCCAGGATCTCGTCGTCGGGCCCGCTCCGCATGCGCACGCGGTGCGACACGACGCGCGGGAATATCTTCGCGATGTCGACCTCAGACACGTCCCACACCTCCGGCAGGCGCGCGAGCGGGGGCGAGAAGCCCGTGCGCAGACCGTTCTCAACCGACGACGCGCCGTCCCCGAACGGCGCGTCCTCTGGATGGGCATCTTCGGGGATCTGCACGCGCACCTCGATGCTCCGCACGCTGGACGCCTTGCGCTTGCTCATGCGCAGCTCGTCGCCGAGCCACTGGTCCTCCCCAGGCGACTTTCCCCAGTCCAAGCTGTCACTATCCTCGTCGCCCGGCGTCCGGAGCCCGCCATCGCTGTCCCCACCGACGCTGCCGTTGCCGTTGCCCCCCGCATCGCCGTTGGTGGCCATGGCAGCGACCTCGACCACGAGCTCCGCGCCAATCGTGCTGCCACTGATCACCCGGAAGGCCCGCGCGAGGTCCTCGGCATCGCGGTATGCGCGCAGCGTGAGCATCGTGCCATCGAGCAGCGGGTGGTGCCGTGTCGCGGAGAACAGATCGGCGAGATACAACCGCAGTGATGGGTGGATCGATGTGTAGGCATCAGGGAGCGACTCTGCCTCCACTTGATGGAGCGGCGGGAGGGCCGCGGGCGCCTGCGGGGTTAATGTGCGAAGGTACGCTAGCTCGTGCGGAGGGATGACTGGTGATGAGGGTTGTTGTGCTGGTGAGCCTGGCACTGCTTGTGAAGTGCCGCGTAGTAATGGAGGAGGTGTAGGTGGTGCCTCTGCGTTGGTATCGTATGGACGGAGCGGCGATAGTGGTGTGCGAGGTGTCGACGAATTGAATGAGGCCGACAACGGTGTAGCGGAAGCTGATCGATAGGATCTATATGCCTGACGCACAGCGGGTGTGACAACGATGTCGACACTCATGGCGAATCTGTCTAACTAGAGACGATATAAATCAGCCTCGATTTGTGTTGAGCTCCACCGCTTACCAAGGTACGTAAAACAGGCGGTCTCCCGTTGGGATCTATCGGGCAGACGAAGACCATGATAAAGTCATCAGGCAGATTCCAAGCTCTGCCGACTCCGTCTTCTGAGTCGTAGGCATCTAGGATAAGGCGGCGGTCATGCAGAACCTGCACTAGTGCTCGTTGTGCTGGTATACCTGCATGTTCGAGCCCCGAGAGCACCAGAGCCTTCGGTAGGCTTATGTTGCCGCTCGATTGGGGGCGTATGGTACTGAGCTTGGGCGACTGGCCACCCAGCCGCTGGGCCACCGTAATCGCAGTCTCAGGCGGTGGATCTGTCTGTGTCCGAGGTGCTTGCGGTCGGAGGCGCAGTGTAGACGCAGGGGTGACAAACAAGCGGCGAGAGGACGCCAGCGATGTTACATCAAATTCGGATTCGTCAGTGGTCTCTCGACTGTGAGAGGACACGCTTGGAAGCGGAATGGTTTCGGCCACGGGAAGTCCTGGGGGAGGGTAAGAAGCGGCACGTAATGGGCCGCGAGCACTGCCCGTTCGTCTCGACCGTTGTAATTCGCTCAAGCTCCAGCGTGACCCATGCTTCCCGCGAAGGAAGAGATGGCGTAGGAAGATGTCCGGTGAGTCGTGCGTACGCGCATGGAACTCATTAGACCTTTGAGCGGTTTCCACAGGGTGTCTCACCCTGCGTTTGTGGGTGGGGAAGCCAAACACTTCAGTCAGAATCTGTTACGAGCCAAAAGGGAGGTTAATGACTAGATGTAGGGAATAGGGAAGAATTAAAGATGCCAGGTTGTATAAATCCATGTTGAGAAGGCTGAGATATCCCGAGCCAAAGGGATATCCATGCACATATTGCGCAACACGAGGCAAACCAACTCAATGGTTGGCAAGGGAATGCAAAGCATATCAGGTTCTAGCCGATAAGATGTACCTCATTGTGCACCGCCCTCACGAAAGCGTGAGCAGCTGGTGTCAGCAGGTACATGGTCGGATGCTGACGGTGCGAGAATGCACAGATATGATTCATGAGCATTTCCACCTCGCTTCCAGACTCTCCCACAACAAAATTTGATTTTTGGGACTCACCACTTCAGTGATATTGAGGACAAGGCCCACATCCTCTTCTCTCGTCCTTAGGACAAGGTTCTTGCTGCCGTGGGAAGAGATGTGCGAGCTGGGCTCATCATCAGCACCTGCCACCAGACACAGCAATAGAGATTGGACGATAACGGGATCCAGAGGGAGGTCAGGATGTGCGTCCCGAATTCGAGTGAGGACAGATGGAAAGTACGCCGCTGTTCCTGGTGTTGGTGGGTCCATACTAGCAGCAATGATTGAGTGCTGTTCGCTATGACTGAGAGCTGCCTTGTTGCACAGACAGCATAGGCGGCTGCTACAGTACTGACGGAAAGTAGACGGGTTATGGTAACGGTCAAAGAAGCTTGTAGGACTGTTGGATCTTGCTAGGAGATGTAAAGCTCGTTGTGACGCCCTGATGCCCATCAGGCACCGCACAAATTAGGCAACCGAAACGCATTCACGTGACTAGACGCGCGCGCAACGCCAGGGCGCGCCGTTCGACAGGCGCGTCGCCCTCGATGTCAATTGTGGCATAGTGGCATACATGATAGATGTCTTTCACGGCTCCTTTGCAGCGGTCATGTCATACTGGATAAGGTTGGTAAAAAGGCCGGCTTGTGTGAAAGCGGATCAGCTCTGCGGGGGAGCTTTCGGTCGAACTTGAACAGTTTCTCTGACCTACGGTTCATGATGCCATTCAATTCGGAAAAGTACCGCCATTTACAACAATTTGGATCGTATTTGTGACTTGCTAGTAAATACCGACGAGAGAGCATATGTTGTCGTTTATATCAGCGCTGAAAACCTTGATAAGCGAGGCCTCGAGAGAAAACTTGAATGCTGCAAGGTAGCTAGACACTGATAAGACGATCAGCATACCTCGGTGTTCACTGACTCGTGGAACTACCTTGCTCGGTGATAGTCAAAATAGGAGGCGTCAGGAGTAGAGTAGCCCTGCTTTCCGACACGTATCGGATCATAGAACGCAACATACTAGCCAAGCGCAAACCTATGCAATGCGCCGTGATGCGGACTGCGGCTGACTAGGATGGTTTGCAATTGTAGCAGTCGTAGCCGTAAAAGGTGCAGTGCTTTGAGTAGATGTTTCAAGTGGTTTCACCGTAAGCGCATAGCGAGTTCGAAGACCCGACTTGTGCAAGCAGACAGGATGCAGAGTGACCAGTCGTAAATCTACCTAGAACCGAGTCGAACTGGTGCCTATTGATGCACGAGTAAGACCGACGCCACATTAAATCACGAGGCACTCACGGCTCAGAGATGTGTCCGTACTACAGCGGCGTCGTGTACCATGAGGATACTGGAGCGTAGGCTGCAACATATGTCACTCGCCGTCTGCAGTGCCTGATACCGCACTAGTACGCGCTGCGTAGGGGGTCGCCAACAACGCCAACAATATCCGGCACGGTTTCGAGGTTCACTACGAATGGGAATCTGCATTATCATGCTGGAGATGATGAGGCTATGCGATACGACGCCTAAGCTTGCAGAATCGGATGCTTGATGGGAGATCCAGATAACACACCGAATGAGGCCCGTTCGTCTCAGGCCATCTACCACGACGAGACATCTACTGGCACTTGATTGTTAACATCTAATTTATCGAGGGCCAATGCTGAGTCTTTGCCTGAGGACATGGTAGATAGAAACTGAGAGCGTGAACATGGCAATCGATCCGAGCTGGAGATTGTTCGCGTTAGACGCCCTGTTTAGATTCGCAGATCTTATGATCTTACTCTACAAATTTGAACTTCCACCACACAAACCTTCTCTGAACTGCTATACTCAAACCTGGATGTGAAACTCTACTGGAAGCGGAACGCAACCGCTCACTTTCAGTGGGTTGTATCCCAGGCTTGTGTCTCCGCGTGCTAAATTTTGCAGTCACGGCTGATGAGTATTTCTATCAGTACCTGTCAGCCGGGATAATTGAGTCGGTATGACGATGACGACCAGGTGCGTGATTCATTGGCTGGAAAGCGTCTGTCCTGTAGCCAAATGAGCAAGCAAGGTTAGAACAGCGAGAGCCGGCGGTTGGCTGCATGATGGTGGAGGTAGGGGGCGTCTCACTGGCTGGAGAAAGCGCGGAGGCAAGGATCCGACGCCCATAACATACTCCCGTGCCAGATTCTCGTGCTCGTGGCTCTCGTGAAGACGTACTGCCACCAGCTACGACGCAGACACCCTCCCACGGAGGGCCCCCCTCCGTCTTCTCTGTGAGCTCGACTGTCGACCAGTCTGTGCCCTGCTTCTCAATCTGCCACCCGTCACGTCTAACTGACCACTCACTGGGACCTGCAGCTGGACGCCGCACATCCATGCATGGCAGATTCTGCATCTTCTTCCACCGACGACACCAGCTTCGATATCACGGTCGATGACACGTCTCCCACAATTTCTTACTCCCCGTTCGCTGATGGGTTTGGTGCATCTACCTCTGCGGATGGATGGAATCCGTGCTTTTCGATCTCTGGGGCCCCAAAATGTGAATCAACTCTGGAACAGGCTAGCACCAACGCCACTACTCTGCACGGCACTGCCGCGGACGGTGCATCGCTGGCTGTGCAGTGGAATGGTGAGTACTACGATGTCCGTGATCTACATTCCGTGTTAGAAAAGAAGCACCTCGTCCGTATTCTGCGACACACAGAGACCGACATTCGGGCGCGTCGGGTTGTTAGTGCGCCAGGTTGAGCTACGGCTAGTCCGTTATGTTTGACTTACTAGTGCACCTTGGTCGTCACAGTGCCTCAGGCCTCATGTATGATTGGCTTAACGACGGACAATTCATCCGTATTCCCCGAGACCGTTCTCTCATTAATACTGGCTCTCTGAGTCGTCGCGTAGTTATACTAACAGCATTACAGGTACTGCGATATCGCTTTTTGGATACTTCCCTACCGACAATTCAGCGTTTCCATCTAAGCTCTCCTATTCAGTCTCTTTGGACGGGATCTCGACAACGAACTACGCTTCTTCGCTTTCTCCATCGGTGGATATTGCTCAGGACGTCCTCGTCGCCTTTACGAACTTGTCCGACGGTGAACATCGCATACAAGTCACTATGCACAATCCCACTGGCCTTTCTGGTTCAGATACCTTACTATTGTTCGACCGCGCGGTCATTACAAGCAATCCCCCTCCGTCAACACTGTAAGCCAACATTACTATTGTTTCGTTTTTGTTATTCTTCCAAGATCCTTCAATTTCACGTAGTACTAGTAAATTGGAGAGTGCAACGTCGAGTTATTGTTTCACGACATCGAAGCGCTTTTTGTTTGACTGACCGCCGCCACATTCACATCATCCTATCTTTCACCCTGTTCGTCTCCGCGATCCACGGGAATTCACCCTCTAATCTCCCATCGTCGTTAATCCCTCATACATTCAGCGCTGATGTTGTCTCTCTCACAGCCCGCCTAATTCCACCATAGCAACACAGGTGTTCCCCGACGACGCGATATCCTACCGTGGACAATGGTCATTCGAGCGAGATCTCCTGCCTGCGCAGGGTCTCTCTTTTCACTCGAGTACCAATGTCGGTGATTCCGCGTCTATGCAGTTCAACGGTCTGTTTCATCCTTGTCTCTCCGCCGGCGGTTATCTCACGCTGACAATCGGCATTTCCGCTTTAACGCTATCTGGAAATGGTTTGATGCCTCATGTTCACTTATGCAGGGACCGCTGTCACACTTTCAGGGTTGACGACACCGTCCTCGGGATCATATAATATAACCCTCGATAATGAACCACCGATTAAACTTTCTGCCCGCTCATCGTCGAACGCATCCACACTCCTCTTCTTTCGTACAGGTCTCGACCCTGAGGTGCCGCACCAGTTGAATATCATCAACGTCGGTGCTACAGCGGACGGAGAAGGAACGCTGCTGATTGTGGGCAGCGTTAATGTCACTAGTGCGGCGCAGAGCAGCGGTGGGTGAGTATATACATCTCCATTTCTCACTTGAAACGCGAACAGTAACTTATAACTATTTCTTCTTAATCAGCTCGACATCTGCAATGTCTTCCTCTCTCCCTCGCGGGACTATCGCCGCTCTTTCTGTCGGCATCGCCATAGCAGTCGTGGTTTTATTAGCTCTCGCGTTTTACTTTGTACGCCGTCGGCGACAGGCCGCTCGTCGCAAGCAAGGGCTGATCGTCAATCCTCGCATATCTGGTATTCGACGCCTTTCTTTCCTAACGAAGCAGTCACGGCAGGTCAACGCAGAGAAGGAGCGGGAAGCGAATGTTCAGGGTCTTGGATATACCAACGATCCTGAAATCCTCGACATAAGTGCGAGGAAAGAAGACGACGATGAGGACATAACGGAGGAGAGTGGACTGCAACTACCTGATCCATATCGCGCGGATTCGCGGCACGCCTCGCAAAACTCGGATGGCAGCTACTCTATTAAGCTTCCTGACTTACCCTCTAAGGGTTATGCCCGTCCGAGGTCAGAAGACGATGCGCTTCCCCCCTCACGCCCATTCGTGACAACTTCCCGCACCTCACAGTCTTCCCAGCACTCGCCTATCCCACACTCACCCACGCCTCGCAGTCCAAAACCGCGGGGCCCACGAGAAATGCATTCACCGACACTATCCCACGGCAGGGGAGGCAGTCAAGGCATCTTACTCAAAGAGATGTACTCGCCGACAGCGGACGTCCCTACAGACGTACGGGAAGGAGACATCGGGACGTTTACCACCACTGATGGCACCTTCTTACCCGCACCCACTATCTCTCCGCTTCGAGTCAACTTTGAGGAGGAAATATCCTTTCATGGCGAACGGAGGAAGGACTGGAAATACCGGAGTGGTGTTTCGGCAATATCATTACCTCAGTCTCTGCGCCAAGCGTTCTCGTGGGGACACGATCCCCAACGACAGTCCGCACCGGCGACACAGACGACGATGCTGGATAGCTCTCGGCAGCAGGATCCCAGATATTCCTTCCTTGATTTGGAGTCCACTGCATCCAATTCCGTATCCGGTGGCACGCGTTCAACACGTCATTCTCGCACAACATCTACACGAAGCTCTGCGAAGTCTCAACGAGCCGCTGACGACAGTGAATGGAGCGCTCCTGGTAAGCCCAATATGCCACCTGTCCCTCAGGACCAGCGCACCTCGATGGGATTTTCGATGACGATAGCAGGGGGGCCTACATCGAGCCGTCCCTCGCTCTCACCAGACATCTCCTTGCGAGCCGTACCTCTCCCTCATCTAACGGTGACTGACGACTCGCCGCCTCACGCACCACAAGACGTTCCACAATCGGCACATCCCCACGAGCTGTCGGAATTACTACCATCCCCCACGGACTCTATCCCCATGTCTGTATCGGACATCCATTTCCGGCATTCGTCACAGTCGAGCACTTCGATTACAGAATCTCGCAGAACGTCGCGCCGGGTGTCTCATCCGCCACTACCTGGCACCCCGGGTGTAGATTCGACTGAGCAAAGACCCTACATTGTTCAAAGGTTGTTGGGTCGACATGACCCCGATTCAGGCCCGAGTACGCCTTTTTCGAGTCCGACTACGCCTGCATTTCGTCCGTCAGGACCGCGAATGAGTCGAGGTCGTGGCAGCTTGGTCGGTCTCTCTTTCTCGTCAGCCATGTCCAAGCCTAGAGCAAGTTGAATACGTCGCTCTTTGCATTGTCGCTAGACTTGAAGCACTTCGCACTCTTGTATCAGCATATCATACTACACGTCGTTCGTCCGTATTCTTCATGCCATATTATGGACTTCGCATAGGAAATATACCCTTCATCTTGTTCCCTTGTTCTTTCACCGTAGCACGCTTTCAACAATGCTATCATATCGCAATCATTATGCTGTCGGTGTAACTCTGCTATATTCACTGCGGCTTGAGCCCGGACCTCTAGTATGGCACAAAGGTGGCCTAGATTTATAAGGAGGATTTACAAGTTGTCACGTTGTTTCCAAGCAGTAAAGATGTCCGAAGATCGTATTCATTAGCAGGAGCGGACGTGAACTTGCACAAACGCCCTCGAGTATGTGGGCTGTCTGCGGGAATCTCGACTTTAGATGGAGCGTGCGGGTGGAAGCATGTTCGTAAGCTCACGGGTACAGAGGCAACACACGTATAGACGTTATCGCTGGATTGGCTGCCATAGATGCTCTTTGCCTCGTCTGCCCAAGAAGCGATAAACGAATTCCGGGTGCGTGTCTCCCTCGTCTCCCGGAGTGAGGAAATGATGTGGGTCCCGCGAATAACAATTAGGTATGAAAAACCTGTTCTCTAGCTCCCAGAAAGCCAGCCAGTCTTGAATAGTATTGCATTTGTCGCTCCACTCATGTCGCATGTCATCGGGGGTAATCGCGAGCAGAGCAGGAAGGCCGCGGAATCGGGTACTAAAGAAGCAAGAGTGGAATTGTCTTTCAAACACTGGTTCTTCATATGATTCTAGAAAGCATGCAAAGCGCTTATCCGTCATCCCTTGACATGGGACGTAGAGAAAGGAGTGAAGTTGAGGATATCGAAGACGAGAGATGGAGGCCGCCATGGTTCTCCTAGATGCAAGCGCGAAATTGAACAGGAGAACTGGTTCTGCTATATAGCCGGCGATGATAGCGAGGACTTCGCATGGTAATTGAGGGAGATTCAGCCTTTTACTAACCCCCGACCGTACATGTTGACCACTGCAAGTTGCAAACAACCTTCCAACGAAAGAGGACGAGACGCTCCGAGCGAGTCGTCCTGACAACGACGTCCTCCTTGCAACTTCGTCGTGAAGTGGGCTCGCATCCTTTGTGATCTTTCGCTTCTTCTTGAGAGTTTCTTCTTCTTCCTCCCACTCTTGAGGGCTGTGGTGAGTCCACCACATCGGAGACAATTTGGAGTAAAACCAATCGACATCGTCTTCTGCGCGAAGATTCCCAAGCCGGCGTAGGAGCTCCATACCTGGTGTCAATCCTGTCCCGGCAGTTATCGATGGAAGAAAGGGTAGGACTTCGGTATGGTCGAAAAAGCCACCAGAAGCCTTGTCCACTCGCACGACGACACAGGAGACGAGCGAGAAAATGACGCCGTACACAACGTCTGGGCCGTTCGAGGTGGAGAGAATCTTGTTCACAGTGTCAGAGATTTTTGCTTGCAGATACCGTTTGTCGTGCAGATGTTTAGTGAGATGTACGCAGATATGCTTTCGTATGAACCAGAAATCGTCTTCTTGACCAGCATAGTGGACCGCCCAGGGAGCACACCGATTGTCCACCATTGTACCAAGGACATGCAGGGGAAGCAAAGCAGAGGCTGCCAAAGTGACCGCGATATCCCGACCTTGATGTCCCATGGACTCGACATCACTGCCAAGACGAACATCCTGCGTGATCATATCGTCTCTCTCGTAGATGTAAACACCAACGTGATTCTCCAGGACTCGCAAGCAGACCTGCTCGCAGGGAGAAAGGGTTCCGCCAAGCGAGAGAATATTGTGGGGAGCAGCAACAATGCCCGTGCAGAAACGGACATATGTTTCGAGCCTGCGGTCGTCTTCTGCAATTGCAGGAACCGGAAGGCGAGTGATGTCGAATCTGTATTGTATAGGGACCGTCTCTGGATAACTAAAGTCCTCCCCGACGTATGTGCCACTTTTAGCTTCGAAGGTTTGATAAAAGATATTCAAGGGGGGCATATTGTCGAGATGATAAGTTGGCGTCCCGTCCACGCTGAATATGAGTCGATCGAGGTCAATCTCATATATATAACTGATTCTGAACGGCCTGGGATAGACCCACGAGACGTAGAAATCAATATATCCTCTGCCGATCTGGCGCATCTCCGTCTTCCTTTGATTCTCCTCGTATTGCTTGCGTATGCGGTCCAATTTTTCTCTCATTTTCTGGGCCCATTCTTGAAATTCTGTTTTGTCTGTAGGAATCGTACTCCACAAGTACCAACCGAGACCAGGCTCTCTGTAGCCCCCGTTGTCCTCCAGATGCCAGCAAAAATAGAAGCCGTTATGCCTGAAGACCTCGTAGCACGAGGTTCTGAACATTATTGGGATGTGTACTATGGCAACTGCATAGAAGAGTGAAGTTTTGATCAGCGCGAATATAAGTAGATAGTAAGCACTCACCTCGCTTAGAGTGGCAGTGATAGGATACTGTAGGTAGTGATAGTTCGCTCTGAAGTTGTGTTAGCGGCCAGTACTTATATTCTAGCGGGTGGCGCCTCACGACGATGGCCATGTGCAGGAACAATAGCCGATCACAGTAGATCCTCCCGGGCCCGCTGACTCCCTTGCCGATGGGCCGTAACGACGATGTGCCCCCCTCCATTCGACATATGCACCAGCTCTATTACGACCAGTGAGTAGCAGCTTCGTTTCCACAGAGTGCATCGAAGGTATCAATAACTCGAGTGAGCGTATGAGAGCCGGTCTCGTTTTGTGATGTTGCCGATAGATTCTTTTGGTATTGTAGGCTCTCCGGTTTTCCTCCTGCAAAAACGACAGTTCTGAGCTCGTCCATAATCGCCTTCCCAGTTGCCGCCCATATCGCATTCGTCATGACCTCGCACTCCTTATTTACCGCGCCCGCCTAAGTTGCGATGATCGACATCGACACCGACGGCGGCGTGTGGTGGCGATGGCATGTGACACCACCGGCAAGGGCGCCGTGGGGCCATTCTCGCCGATGTGTTTGGTACGAAACACGGGGATAACCGTGCAGAGCGAGCCATCCTTGAGAATCTTATTTCTTGATATATTTTGTACCAATACGTCTCGAACTGTGGTTTTCCAGTGGCAGCTGAACGACAGAAACTGCAGGAAAATCGCGGTGTATAGGCTGATTCGTAGACACAACACTACTCAATAGTGTGGGGAGCCTGAAGAATATTGAGGAAGTTGTTGGATACTGATCCATGTAGAGATGCCGTTCTGTCCGGTCCGTGTTCATTGGTTGGCAAGGTATACGATACCTTCGTCCAGCTTCCCAACGAGCTCGTCGTGCGTCAAATCGAACCCAGTTCTGGGGCGATACCCTTTTGTCCGCGTAAGATCCACTTGCAACCTCTCCACCCAGTCGAGCATCCGTGGTGAGATACCGCAGTCGAAGATGTGAAGATCCATGGGAGCCAAGTTAACACGTAGACAGAGGACGTCTTCGACAGATAGGCACCCGAAGACTCTCGAAAAGCGCGCCCGAGCACCCGCTTCGACCTTCGGGTTCTCGAAGGTGCCGTGAGTTATCGCGTGCCGCATGAGGGCGTAGCACAGGACCCAGAGGAAGGATTCGACGTCGTCGCGGGCGTAGTGATTGAGGTCCACGTCCTTATGGGCTCCGAGGCCTTGTCTCGTAAGGCTTATAGAGTGCAGCGCCCGGATGGACATGAACTGCAATGTTCCCTGTGACCAGATAGAAGTTAACGTCTGAACGGTGACTATGAAGGCTTTCCGAGGTTCACCGTTATGTGGGCCGTATGCGGTTCCATGAAGATATGCTGCTTGTCTTGGTATTCGGCAACAGGATGTCCACCCACGAGTAGCGGGTATTCTTTGCTGACGTGCGCAAAATCAAAATCAGTGAGAAAGCCTTCGCCACCCGGTACTGGGTTCGAGGACAGCAACACGTTGCCCGCGCTGATGTCGCTATGCATCACTCCCTTCTCAACAAGATATTTGTGACCTTCTCAATATTTCAGCCTTCTATCAGTAGAAACGCGGAACTGAACACTACCTAGAACGGCGGCCTTCAGCCCTCGGAGCAACTCCTCCTCGCTGCTGTATTCCCAGATGGGGCGCCCGACGCTGGATAGAATGAGGCGATGCAAAATCGGATCGTCATCCGCAAAAGATGCACCACGCAGACTTGAGATCCTGATCTTCTGTTCACTTGAACCCGGAAAATACACATCGGTCCCAGTGTCGAACTTTGCAACTGCGGGGTGCCCGTCGCCGAAAGCTTTATACACATCGGACTCCGGGATCCTATCACTACGCCTCCAAGAGGTCTTCATAATCTTGAAGTCGCCTGTAGGAACGCCGTTCACGAGTTCCCGAACAATCTGGACAGTGGTTCCCCTGCCGAGCAACTCGATAGACGACCAGACCACAGACACAGTGCCCCAGCGACGTTTATCGAGACCACCTAATGAGACTGAATATGTAGGTAATCCTGCAGGAGCGTTCAGATGGTGAGAGAGCGCATCCTCCCGTAGCCTAGCGGCCGCTGGATGGTCGGGAGCGAGCTGTTGAGCGGTGGGGTCCTGTCCGAGCTCGACCGGGGTCATGTCGCATGCCATACGACGGACTACGCGTACAAATAACTCCAGACCATTGTCGTTATTGAGATCCTCCTCTGGGGAGAAGGTGACTCCGCCGCGATCGTGGATCGCTACACAAAAGCGCATGCCAAAGATCAGAAGGCCGATAGTAAACAGCTGAAAAGGTCGGGCGGCCATATGAAGGCGAGCATTGTCGGCAGCTCTTTGCACGATTTCGACAACCGTGTCTCCATGAGAAGCATTGGGCCCTTGTTTCGACGACGGTTGGACTTGCACGAACGCTTGCCTATATCGCCACCGTGGTAGGTACCTTGGGGGCTGAGAAATGTCGATGGAAGGGGCTTCAGATGTTTCCGGATCCAAAAGAGAGAAGTCTGGTGGGTATATGGGAAGGTCCATGGCATGAACTTCGGACGTGAAGTCGTCACTGTCGGCAGGACGGAAGGCTCGACGGTAGTCGCTTCCATTTTGACCTGTAATGATATTAAGAATCGTATCCTATGAGGTGATATCAACAGAGCATTCCAAAAAAATTGTGTGGGCATAGCACGTACAAGAGAGGGGTTCATAGCATTCTTATAACTCTCTGAATTGAATTCCCAGTCGGTGTCGTCCTCAGCGTCCTTGACGATACTATTAAGTTGTTGCATATGTCTTCTAACATCTTCACATTTCAAAGCATCCAAACAACCTTTGACCACAGTTTCAGGAACCTTGAGAGTGCCCAACCGAGAAAGGACGCTCTCCTGATCAAACACCAGGTTTCCAGCGAGCTCGGCTTTGATATCGGAACGAGACTGGAATACTGGCTCAGTGTGGCTAAAAGCCATGCTTCTTGTATGCAGTGGTTATGTTTGAGATATGGAACTAGGTCATTGTCACGATTATTTGCGAAAGACTTGAGCTTGAACATGAAAGGAGTTGAAGTAAAGCGCTATAGATCTGAGATGAGATCGGACTCTGTGGCGGGACATGGCGGGTGGCGCCGCGACGGGATCAAAATAGGCATGACCGCACCACGAGCGTTTATTGCTCTGCGCTGAACGCTCTTCTCGTCTACCATCGTGTTGCTCAAACACAATTGCTTTAGAGGAGGTGTCAGATTCAAGTACCGTCTTATCTTATCACAGGACACTGTAGCAAAGAGAATACACGACCTCGCGGCGCTATCCACCTTGAACGGCGAGTTATCTGGTCACCACATCCAAGAGTATGCAACACGCGGCTGTTCCACAGCACTTTCCACCTGAAGCCGGATCAACATAAGTATGCTGGAGCAACTTGGCGTTCGCTCCGCGAATTGTATCATACGTTGCCAGCAGCTGCAGTCACGTTCTCAGGCTTCAGGTACGCTATGATGTTATTGCTGCGATATCTGAGCCAACAGTCGGGAACACGTCGAATGGAGCGGGATGAACGCATCTTACTGCGTTTTCATCTCCATCTCTGAACCGCTGGACTAGGTTATAAGGGTGTTGCGAATGCTGCGCTCACCTCCTTCTACCATCTGCAACGTTTGACACAACATCAGCCTTTGAATCGCGCTCGTCCGTTAACGTCTATCGCTTTAACTGCTTCCGTCAACCTGTCCTTGACTTTGAATTAGACAACGCGTCCGTTCACCCCTCCGGCTACTCTATTCATCTATAGCTCTCTCATTATCGCACACCCATAATGCACGCCGCACAAGTTCTCCGCCGCTCTCTCATCGTCCGTGGTATAGAGGGCGCAGCGGGCCGTTATACCCTGTCTGCTAATCATCTGCCTCGCCGTAACATTATTATTCTGAAGGACCATATTGTACGTCTTCCTTTCAGTATGCTCCGAGAGACCAGCGAGCTAATTTATATATCTGCTCTAGTATTTTTCCAAAGCTACTGCAGAGGGTGCCGGTCGAAACGGCATCGTCAGATCTTTTGGCGATGCGCCATTAGATCTGAAGCTCTGTTCGCCGAAGATAACAGGCGGGAAGGGAGAAGGGCAGAACCCTGAACAGCTATTTGCCATGGGTTACTCTTGTATGTCTTCCACCCTTATTCTCCACCGTGGCTCAAATTGATCACTTGGAATTGCAGCGTGTTTCCTTGGTGCACTACAGCTCATGGCATCGCGAGCAGATAAGAAAGAGATAGCTGAGCAAGCCAAGGTGACCGCGAACGTATTTCTTGGCCATCCTACCGACCCAAATATGGAAGGTTTTGGTTTGAGAGTCGATATCACTGTGGAGGGGTGCGAAGACGAGGCCCTGATACAGGCTGCACACGATGTGAGTGCTCTTGTGCCTCTATGTTTTTAATTGGCTGACGGAATGAATTTTGCTGTAGTTCTGCCCGTATAGTCGTGCATTAAAGCACGGCGTTGACGTCAAAGTCACTCGAGCCTCGATACCTCTGCCGGCCTAATTTTGCTTGCTCGTATACAATCTTGGTTTATACGGTATGACCTTAAGGAATCTATGTACTATATAATTTATCTAGTGATCCAGACTGCAATTTTGCAATCTGACATGTGCATCCTCGGGTAGCCATGGACCATGGAGGCTGAAATCTTCATAGAGCCCAATGCAGCACAACCAGACAACGTCGCACTGCAGACAATGTACAGCGTTGTGGCCACATGTTCCGGAAGCTGGAGTGATCACGTTATCATAGACACCTAAGTGGCTGCTGCACAGTACAAACGGTTCGTTACTGCAACTCATAGAGAGAGTGTATCTTCCCTTCGCAGCTGTGGGAACATCCTACGAACAAGCTTCCTCCAGCACCGTCTCCCTTGTCATGGTTCACCGCGCCCGTAGTCAAAAGACGGCCATCAGCAGATGCACTACGCCGGTCTCACCATCACGTTCGCTCCAGCAGCACAATTCAATTTTTATGTTCGCCTTCCACGGTTTCTGTGATGCATATCCAAAGCGGGTGTTTGCACCCTACCACCCTATTCATAGGGCCGTCAGCTGTCTGCATTGCTGCGAGGCCCCACGTCTGCGCTTGTCCTCTTCTGTGCAGCTCCTCTGCGCCGATCGTGGTTTCAGCGCAGTGCGCATGACCCCGCCCTTCGCACAGCTACAGTATATAGAGTAGACACCGTAGGCAAACGATCCTCTTCTCTCCCTTCCATCTCGTCCGTGAACTGGACGACATCATTGCTCGCCCTCCTTGCTTTTGTAAGCGCTGCGTCGTGATAGGTAGATACATGACACCGCTAAGAATTAGCGGCTCATTCTGTCTGTCGTAAAACTTCACCGCGTGAGCAATCTCCTCAACGGAGACAAAAATACATGACCTGCTTTTCCGAATAAATCTGACAAATTTTCTTTGCAAAGGGGGCTCGAAATCCGAATATTGTCAAGCTTGCCAGCGCTAACCGACCTGCCGCGCTGCAAGTCAGCTTGTGCGTGACCCCAGAGACTCTGTCTGGACGACGACCACCCTCGACGATGACTGTGAGCAGCTGCTAACCGACGACCTTCTCTCCGCGTCCGACGTTCGTGACACTCACCATGGTCGGCAGCTCACCGACCATGACGAGCCTTACGACGCCGAACGTGACTTGAAGGATATAATCCGGATCACCGCGAGCCTGCCCGCGGCCTCATTTCAGCCTACAAATTCGGAGCCCCATGGCAAATACGACGGCAGGCATTGGTCCTCGCCCTCCCCGGGCTATCATGGCAGGTGTCGTCACGGTGCGCGATGGCAGCGAATGGTAAGCGCAAACTGACTAAGGGCGTCCCACCACCGCACGTGGTGCGGGGACGAGTGTCTAATGTCGCGAGCGGGCGCTGGATGGCTCGCACGAGCTGGGAGGAAGGCCGCCATATCAGCAGCCCACGGGCAGGACCGCGGCTTGCAGTCGTACCACCACCACCATGTCGTTCGCTGCTCTCCGTGTCTCTGTGCGCAGGACTGCTCTCCCCAAGCCTGCTGCGTTTACCGCACGGGCTCGTGTCGCTCAGCGGATGCCGGCTTTCCGCCGCTTTAATTCTACACAGTCCACACCGCCACCCCCGGAGCCCAAGAAGTCGTCGAACACCGCGCTATTTGGGGGGATCGCCCTCCTGGGAGTCGCAGGCGCCGCGTACTGGGTGTTCTACTCTGACCCCGATGCTGCTAAGACTGCCGTGAAATCGGGAGTCCAGTCGGCCAAGGTCGCTGCGAACTTCGTTCCCACGAAGCAGGACTACATTAAGGTGAGTCAAACTGACGTGTCGCTGGGCAATTACGGTGCTAATTGTGTCCTAGGTCTACAACAGGATCGCTGAGCTACTTGACGAGGCTAGTGATAAGAACTACGACGGTGAGCATTGCGTCAATGCACGCTTTGTCCATTAGCGCACTTGCTGACGCGTCCACAAGATGGCTCGTACGGACCTGTCCTCCTCCGTCTCGCATGGCACTCGTCCGGCACTTACGATAAGGAAACTGGCACCGGCGGAAGGTACACTCACCCCCTAACCATGAAACCTCCGATGCGCTGACGCGCCGCTTATCTCTAATTAGCAACTACGCTACCATGCGCTTCGCGCCTGAGTCCGAGCACGGCGCCAACGCTGGCCTCAACGTCGCCCGCGACTTGATGGAACAGATCAAGAAGGAATTCCCCTGGATCTCGTACGGTGACTTGTGGACCCTCGGCGGTGTTGCTGCCATCCAGGAGATGAGCGGCCCCAAGATCCCATGGCGCCCCGGCAGAATCGACGGTGTCAGCGCACAGGCTACCCCAGACGGCCGTCTCCCCGACGCCACCCAGGGTGCCGCCCACCTTCGGAATGTACGTCTCGCCCTATCACGACTTTTGTATTGGGGACGAGAGGCTGATCATTAGTTTGATACTTTCATAGATCTTCTATCGCATGGGGTAAATCTAATCTATAAACACTGATATGTAGAAGATCTATATCTGACTGTGCTTCACTTACAGCTTCAATGACCAGGAAATCGTCGCGCTCTCTGGTGCACACGCGCTTGGCCGCTGCCACCGTGACCGCTCCGGCTTCGAGGGTCCCTGGACGTTCTCCCCCACTACCGTGACCAACGACTACTTCAAGCTCCTCTTCGACGAGTCCTGGGTCTGGAAGAAGTGGGACGGCCCTAAGCAGCTCGAGGACAAGAAGACACACTCGCTTATGATGCTCCCGTGCGTACTTCGTTCTTTACGCGTTATTTGAGTGCAGGATCTGATGCACATGTGCCTATGCAGGACGGACTACGTGCTCATCCAGGACAAGAACTTCAAGAAGTACGCTAAGGCCTACGCGCAAGACCAGGACCTGTTCTTCAAGGAGTAAGCGAACATACCCCCAATCCGTGCCGTCTATGCATCAGACTGACTGATTCTCCTGTACAACAGCTTCGCCAACGTGGTGTCGCGTCTGTTCGAGCTTGGTGTGCCAACACAGCAGTTCGTCACCCCGGAGCCGTGGATCCTGCCCACCGTCGACGAACAGAAGTCATCATAAACGGACACCTCTGGACTGACTCCGCTTCACATCTTTTGTTTTTAGATATCTAGAGTCTGGATTCTTCTTGATTTTGATACTGTCATCTCGCCGCCTACGATAGCGGTCCTCAGCTGCCTTCTTCCGAGTCGCGGGCGCTCAGGCTGCGTTCGGTGCTTCTGCTCGTCATATATATACACACTCGTCGCACGTTGCTGTGTGTTTCTTGTATATCTCGAATGTGATATATGAACAAGCTATCTACAGCTACTCGTTCTCTTCCTTTCTTTGATATGTTTTGAAGTGGAGCGTGGCAGGGCAATCTCCGAGAAACATACCAGAACTCCGGCCGGAAAATGATCAAGTTCTCGCAGTCTCTCTATCCTTGCTATCAGGGCATGCGTATCGCACCGCCGCGGGCTTTCTCGGCAAGGACGGTACGTCGTGAATAACCTTTCAGTGTGCTCATTGACAGGTCTCGCAGTGGTCCCCTCCCGCATGATGGTGGGGACCGTGCAGACAGGGAATCAGACTCAGGCGGGGACCGCTTCTTGGCGACGTGACGGTTGTCGTCGCCCGCAGCGTGCCACTTATCGTCACGCAGAACACAGAACATAGAACCAACGCAGCACGGTGTGGAACGTCAGAAACGCCACAGAAGTGCAATACAAGTTATTGGGATCAGTGATCCTTGCGGGAGGCCGTACGCCCGCCAATTACAAGTGGCACCGTGGACGCGACCGCAGACTTCTTTGCCACGTCGTGCTTTTTGCAGCTGGTGCTGGAGTTCAATATGCAACATTGATCATTGAATGGTCGACGTGTATGTCACATGTTCCACACCCAGAAGACCAGAAAACACATAACAGAAAGCAGAAAAAACATATCGCCACCGTGCTTCCTCCCGGCACGATCACATCCGCTCGACGCGCCCGCGTCCTCCATCAATAGCATACCATCATGCGCCGTACGCCTCGTCGACATTGCAGCCCGCGGCGCCGAGCCGTATGCACAATGCGTGGAAATGGCAGTCCTGAATGGGGAATCGACGGGCTGCTGACGCACAGCAGCGGGAGGACACCGCAAGAACGTCGGTAGTTCACGTGCGCTGGCGAGGGTGGGGAGGAGATCTACAGGCACTGGCGCACGGCTGGGATTAGCTACAAGCTACCGGCCGGCGGGCACAACCTCAGCCTCAGCGTCCGCGGTGCCAATTCTAGCCTCGCCTCCCACTTCATTTTGGAAGGTTCTGCGCGGACTGGCGTTTCCCGCTGGACTTAGACTTATCAACGCGCTGCTTGCGATACGCTCGCGGGAGAACCAGGAACAGAGCCATAACGGGACGTCTGCTATGATATTGGCGGTGGGCGTGGCGTGGGAGCCGGGCTGATAGCCCTGCGTAGTTGTGGCAGGGCACGGACGAGCCAAGGTGAGAGTGGGTTTTAAAATCTTTCAGCTTTCATTTCGCAGCTATCCGAAGAACCGTCGCAGGGAGAAAGCATCTCGCACGGCCGTGCTGGATAGCACCAGCGGGGCTTCTCCTTCTCCGCTGGCCTGCCTGGTTGCCGGACGCTATCTGTCCTCCTGCACGGTTCTCCGGGATCTTCCCTCCCCTCAGTGCGGTATGTGAGAGCGAGAGCCCTGCCAGCGCCGCGCTCTGCGGAGTAGTAGGCTATAGCTAAAGCCTAAACGCCACAGTCGTATCTAACGTATCTAGGGCCTGCTCCCAGCCTGCGTACGCTGCGGTGTGCACGACCGTGCGTGCAGCCTCGGATCCTACACGGAACCGTGGAACTGGAATTTTTTGGCGGGACGTCAGCGTCCGATTTCCCAGCCATTGGTGGTCGTAATATTGTGCATCATGGGCAATATTCCAGCTCGTTCCTGGGCCAGCAGCATGGCCCGACTCGGACTCTGACTCGCCAACGAGGAGGGACCCTACGCCGCACCACGAGGGTAGAGCGGGGGAACAACCATGGAGTTATCAAACATACGACTATGGACATCCGTTCTCATAGCCCCATTCTCAAAGCATGCTGCCACACCGCGCGCAGTGATATTTCGCCGCATCACCGCGAAGCAAGCGTTCCTACTAAGCATCGAACACGATTCCAGGAAGCCCAACAGGGTTTGTGGCAGTGGCACGATCGATAACCTCGCAGAAGCCTTCCTTCTTGGGCGGGAGACGAGCGAAAGCCTGCGGCCGTGGTCGAACAGAGCGCAGATCGTACCCAGGCGCGAGACTGATACTGTCAAACCTATGTCAGCCCTGCCTCCGACCCTCCAAGGAACGCGGTCCGCGCTCCAGAGTCCAGTCAATGCATGAAGGGGTCCGGCACACGCACGCGCGCACACTCGGTCGTTATTGGTCGCGAAGCCGCAGGGGCTGCTGCTTGAGTATTCCCAGATCTGAACTACTGGTAGCTACTACATGAGTGATAAGGAAGAACAGATGTGTAAAGAACTTTTGGGAACCAACCAAAATCAAAAAAGCTATTAACAGGTCCGTCCGTTGTGGACGGAGGGAACGTATGGTGCGGTGCATGGTGTGAACGATGAGGCAGTGACTGAGTGCGGAAGATGGAGAGCCAAAGGATGTGGACTGAATGACCCGAAGCAAGGAGGTGATACATTAACCAGGGGGAGCAAGAGAGAATGAGGGGGTAAAACTAATAACCAACAAGAAGCCATGACTATCATGAAAGTTCGTAAGTAAGTAGGCGTAAGGGAAAGGTACAACGAACGTTTGAGCACTTGACGCGATAAGCGATGTGTTATGAGAATGAGGAATGGGGATCGGTATGAGTGAAAGGGCTCTATAGCGCGGGATATGCGATGTGTGTGTGTGCCGTGGAGGAAAGATGTGAAACAGAGAGCGTAAAAACCAAGTTCTAAGTAAGTCTATAAGGTGCGCCGTACTGATACATTTTGCTTTTCTTTGTTCTTCATGCCAACGAGGTGCAGAGGAATCCAACAGAGAGGAATAGTGTGTGTGAGAGTGAAGTCGAAAGTCGAAAGTCGAGAATTATCGATGAAACAATTGTCAGTCGCGTCATGTATCGAGCGACCGTCTTGGCGGCGACGACGGCACCGTCACAGGCTGCCCCGCCGAGCTCATCGCCAGCTGCCCATGTATCGACGCCAGCCCGCGCCCATGCAGCCGCCCCGCCAAATCCGGCTCGCTGCGACTACGCTCCAACACCCCCGCCTCCTCCGCCTCCTCATAGCTCGGCAGCCCCGAGAAACTCGACAGCGGCGGCACGCCCCCACCAAGGAACCCCCGACTCGCGATCTCGTAGTCGGGCGTCTCGATGAACGCGCGGTGCAGCAACACCTGGTCCTGCGTCAGATGCCGCCTCGGCCCGCCGCCGCCGCCAGGGCCGCCCACGACGATCCCGCCGTTCGCGAGCACCTGCGCAGGCGTGTTCATCCCGCTCGACGTCGGCGTCGACGCCCCGCTCGGCGACCGGCTCCCGCGCGCGTCGCCGAGGTGCGAGTGCCCGTGCGGGTACGCGCCCGCGAGGTTGCTCGTGCTCGTGCTGCGGTGGCCCAGACTCAGCCCGCTCGTCAGGCTCGTGAACGGCTTCATCGACATGTGGAACAGGCCCTGCAGGTTCCGGCTCGCCGTGCTGCTGCTGTGCACGTACGTCTCCGCGCTCGCCGTCGACACCGCGTCCGAGCGGTCGCGGTCGCCCCGCTCTGGACTCGCTGCACGACTGTTCGCACGCGAGGCGCGCCGCGAGGGGAAGCGGCTGCTGTGGCGGCTCGGACCTGCGCTTTCTGGCGGGGTGCGCCCTGTGCGGCTCGGCGGGCGCGTGTCTCCAGGCGAGCGCCGCGTGTTCTGTTGCTGCTGCGCGAGCGCGTCGGGCTGCTCACTGAGACTGAGCAGCAGCTCTGAATTCACCCAATGCAATTGCGCCGCGTCGGGCGAAGGCACATGCGGGAGCTGGCTCCTCGGATTCGCAGGGGCCGTACCAGGATTCCCACCGCCCCCAGGGTTGTTCATCGCGCCATTGACGTTCTGGTTCCCGTTCACCTGATAGCACTCCATCGGCGCAGGCGACTGCAGCCCCGAGCTGCTCTCCGACTGTTCGTGTATGTTGACGACCGCCGGGGGGCCGTTCGCGCCGTTGTTGTTGCCGTTGCCGTTCATAAGGACGGGGCTGATGCCCTGCGCGACCCAGGGGTTCGTGACGCGCATGACGCCCGCGTCGGGGAGGTACGCGTTCGCGACGCGGTCGCGCACGTGCGCGGGGTAGCTCGGGAGCTCGAGGTCCTCCTCGTCGCTGTCGCCCTGCGTGCCCTGCGCGACCCCGCCGTCGATGTCCGACGCGCCGAGCAGCAGCCGCCGCGTCTGCAGCGTCGCCGCGTGCGCCTCCTCGTACAGCCGGTAGTCGAGCACGTGTATCGGCAGTGAGCAGCGCAGCTCCGAGGTGTGTCCGTCGAGGTTGCCGATCATGATCGACCAGCGGATGCGATGTGAGACTTGTATCGGCTGTGGACATTGAGCAGTCATCAGTGCTGTATAGATTGTGGTGGAAATTAGAGATAACGTACCTCAAGCGTGTGTCCTGGTGTGGCGTGCACGGGCACAGTGATGTGCAGCGTGGTGACTACGTCAGACGAGGGCTCCACTTCGAGCTCAGCAGGCAGCTCGATGCCCGACGGAGGATGTGTCTCAACTATTTCCGTGCTGGGTCCAGCCTGCGGGAGACCGACGCTGCTCGACGAGCCGCCCGAGGGCAGCCCAGACGGGACGCCTCCCGATCCGGACGCCGAGGATTCCGACGAGTTTGTCGTCGTCGTTGTGAGCGGCGCCATCTCGCCGGGGGAGTGTGGTGGGGGGAAGAAGCCCGAGCTCGCTGCAGACGTGGGCGGGACGAGGTGCGTGAGACCATGCACGGGTACGGAATACGACGTCGTGCGCGAGAGCGAGTGGGACGGGCTGTGCGTGAGCCCGTGCGCGCCGTGGTGCAACAGGGGAAGCCGATACCGATGGTGCTGCTCGTCAACGCAGACCGCGTCCTTGCCCACGAAATCATGCCGCGTCGTCGCGATCGTGCGCGTCGTCTCCTGCGCGCCGCCGCGGCCGAACAGCTTCACGGTCTCGTTTATCATCGTCGTCACGCTCTGCACGCGCGCGCCCTTGACGAGCGGGCTGAACTTCACGACGGCCGTGACGCGGTCGCCCGCCGCCCACGCCTTGTGCGGGATCATGATGCTGTACATGAGCTTCTCCGGCCAGGTGTTCTCGATCTCGAGCGTCTGCTGGTACTCGAGGGCCTCGGGCCCGAACCCGCGCACGATGTGTACTGGGTGCACGGCGTGCAGGTCGCGGTGCGTGAGCCCGAAGCCCATGGGCCGCACGACCGTTGCGCGTAACTTGTAGTGCACGGACGCGCCGCCTAGTGCGGTCGTGCTGATTGACGAGGGAAGCGACCCGCCGATGTGGAGTTGGAAGGGAAAGAGGTGACGGCCGGCCTTCAGGGTGTGCGCGTGCGACTTGGCACCTTCGAGGAAGGACCATTCGTGGTTGCAGACGATGTAGGTCAGCGGTGAGGAGTTGAGGGCGAGCCTGTGTACGGTAAGGGGGTGAACAGTGAGCGATGAACGGGACGGCGGACAAAGCAGCAGTAGCAGCACTCACGACTCATTGGCAGACGGTGGTATGCGCGCCTTGCCCCTGAACTGCAGGGTAATCTCCTTGATAGAGGTCGCTTCAGAGAGGTAGAGGACGACGTTCCCGCTGAGGAGCGCAGGCTCGACGTCGACGCCTGTGCCGCGGAGGACGAGTGTGTCCGAGTTGACAGAGATGTCTACGGACGGGTGGCCGCGTTCGGCCTTCTCGCGGAGCATCTCGTCAGTCTGTGGTGTCCACGTTGGGTGGGGCGACTGGGAGCCGTAGTGGGGGTTGGACTGGAGGCCGGTGGCGGTAGAGAAGGGCTGAAGAGCAGCATGAAGGGCGGCAGAAAGGGCATCTTCTTCTGTGTCACGGGGAGGGGGTGATGGCGGTCGTGCTAGAACGAAAGCCATGGCGGTGGAAAGTTAGAGTGGGAGACAAAGGAGACGAGAAGAGCAGAAGCGCAGGGAGAAGAGGATCAATATGGAAGAAGGGGGAGTCGAGAGAGGCACAAGCGGGTGAATCCACGAGATGAATCCACGAGATGAATCCACGAGATGGGAGACCTCCCAGAACGAGGCTCTAGCGTGAATCAGGGTGGACGCTGAGTATCAGGGTGGATCAGAGGATGTTCTGTGTGAACCCTGGTGTGACCCTCCGAGTTTAATGAGCTGGCTGTGAACCTGAGATGGAACCTGGGATGGACAGAATGCGGACTTGTTCGGTGCGGTGGCGGAGAAATTGGTCAGGTCAGGGCCCGTTCAGGACTGAAGCAGGCGCACGGGATAATGCAGACCCTCCTGGGCGACCACCTGGTGATCACTGGGGGGCTATTCGACCGGGATGGGGGTGCAGACGAAGGAGCAGACGAGGACGGCGAAGACTACGAGTACCGAGCAGAGGACTGGAGGAGACGGAGGGAGGTTAAAAGAGACGAGCTTGCTGAGCCAGATCAGGGACATCCCTCAAAACCACTTGGTGTTCCAATATTAAATAAATCCCGATATCACTTATTCTCTCCTTCCTGCTCCGTAAAAACGCCACGTGCGCCCCATCTCCTCGGAACCATGGACAGACGCCCACCCGCCAGATCGCCATCGCCTCCTCCGTGTCCCTACGCACGTCCCGCGCCTGCCATCCCGTCCTCTCCTCCTTACCTCCCGAAAAATCACTCCCATTTGCTCGAAAATTCTGCGCAAAATACCCGCGGCACGCCCGCTCGCTTGCCCCCGCGGCTGCCCGCGTCGCTGTGTTGCCAGCGACCACCGTCTTTGCCGGCGAATAACATCACTGCGACGTCATTCCAGCCTCCCTGCCATCTGCCCCGGGCCGGCGGACAAGCCTGAGCCTCGAGGTCTGCTATCGCGGGTGTCGCAGCAGCGGTTTCGAGGCCGACCACCACCACTAATACACCTCTCTACGCCTCACCTAAGCCCACACCCTAGACTTGTATCCCTATCGACTTGTTCCGGCCTCCTATCTCGAGCCCATGCAGTCATACACACAGTCGCCTTGCACACTGCGAGCACCGCAACTCTAATATCTATCGCACACCGCACCGCCGGCCCACCGTGACCCCCCACCCTCGAAAAATTTCCACCGCCTCAGCTGCTTCTCGCAACCAGCTTATCAGGCAGGTAACGCAGCCGCTGGCATACAATAACGGACTCCAACCCACCCCGGCTGCGCGAGCCGCATGCGGCTTCCTGCATTCTGAGGGTGCTTACCCTCTCTTACCCTCCTACGTACAAGCGCGGAGGGCTGGGTACGATCTAAGAAGATGTCTGTCGTTCTACCTTCTTCTGCGGGTCGAGGCCACGAGAGACCGAGACCGTCCGTGCGTGCGTGGTCGTGCGACATGCCACATATAATGCATAAACCTTAATTGATTACACCTGTCAGCGGTCACTCGCAGCCACCCTGTGTCTGACTTGCGCGCGGGGCCTGTGCATCTCGATTCTCAGATGTAATACGTCCGTGCATACAGTGTCAATGCGCAGTCCGGTTCGATTCATCGCGCTATTAGTATCGCATCGCCCAGGTCGCCTCGCACCCCAGAGAACATCCCCGAAGTTCGAACCCATATACATATCACAGCTATTAGCTACCTTGCCGCCGTGAGATCTCGCGTAGATACGCCTTGCGCGCTGAACATTGAAATCTTGACGATTGTGGAGCTGCCCCTGCGCCACAAAGATAATTCAGTCGCAATTTGACTGTTGGAGGCTATTGCGGGAAGCTGAATGAACAGAACCTCGGATCATCTCTGTGCCAGCAAACCGAAACTATCGTGCCGTCGCTGCCTGAACACCGCCGCGCCACCTTACCTTCAAGTTAACCTACTAGACTAGGACTGGTATGTGGAAGTTAGATTGAGAACCGCTGTGAACGTACGGACATATGCAGCGTGTACACACGCAGCACGCTTGGCATGCTCACGCTGAGGCTCAATCTCAGCTGAATCTACTGGATGGCTCGGCAAGTTCCTTGAAGTTATCATCATTACTGGTGGGTAATAAGCTGCTTCGACCTGAGAAAATCGCAGGAAATCTGCAGTAATGTGCCACGATATGATAGATCTGGTGTGCATGAGATATGATATGGGGATATGGGGATACGATATGATATGCTGAACCAACCCAATTTCCATCGCTTGCTACAAAACCTTCGAAATCCACATCACATCTCACAAATTACAGACTGCACAAAAGGAATGACTGTGTAATGGTACCAAGTCGCTCCCAGATATCCACCGGCGGTCCTCGCGAAGTCTCCCAACATGTCACTTTCTCATTGTGTCGTTTCCCAAGTTCCAACATCGCACTGGCCTGTCTCCCGGAATCCCAACGTCGCGATGACCCCTCGATCCCTCGCCAAGTCTCCCAACAAATTTAAAACATTCCATACTGATCATGCATCATGGACCGCGCTGAGAGTGGACCACCCTTTATGTTGGACGTATGTTGTCATCTAAGCTTGCTTGTTGTTGCCACCCGCGGTCCGAGGTTTCCCCCCGACCTCAGATTCAGAGCCTATCGCATCGCGTCAGACGGTTTGGCTGCGACTGGAAGCTCGAATGTCGTGTATCGCGTATCGAGGTGATTTTGACTGGTTGTAATTCGGTAACATGTCTACCAGGCTCAGGCTTCCGGGCCCGACTCCGCTGTAGTGGTTGTCATTGTCTGCTTATCTTCGTTCTTCGTACAGCCACTATCACTATCGTCGACACAAACATGCTGTCACGATCCAAGAATGAAGCATGCTTGAAGCTTGAAGCTTGAATATATTGCGTATCGCGTATCGGACGCTCTCTCAGGTACTCAGACACGTTCGTTTGCCTAATTTCCTTTGTATCTCTTTGAATCCGTGTCCTCGCTTCCAAGCTCTCACCGTCCTCTCATCCACATTCCACGATCCAGACCCTATCAAACATTCCTACTCACCTGCCATACCCGTCCACCATCCACCCGCCCACTACGTTCAGACTAAATCATCAGCCACCACCGGCCCCTCCCCGCCGCGTCCCCCGCCCCCACAGTGCCACACGCTCCAGACCGCCCTCCGCCCACCGCATGCCCTCGCATGAACCCCTGCCACACGTCTGAACCTACAAGCACACGCACATCCATGATCCTCGCGCGACCGTGAAAATTGCCGTCCAATACCTGCGCACGCATATGCACCCCCAATCCAGCCGCCCCGCCGCACCACGCAGTCCTCTCAAACTACTGTCAATCTGTAAATTCTCGCTCCCCCAAAACATTTTGCAGTACCGTATGCGCATTTCTGAATCAGCGCGGCGGCGCGTGCGGTCCCGCCGGTGAAATTCTCGACCAATCACACCAGCCGCGACACCCGATCGGGCTGCAAAGATGCCTAAAGCGGCAGGTCCGCCTTCCGGGATCCGCATGCGCAGGCGCGTCGACGGTCGGGGTGATTTGTTTTTGGGGGATAGGATAACTGTTAACCGTTAACGAGGTTGGTTGTTCGAAATTATCGAGAATACGAAGATAACTGATCACGGTGTTGCTGATGAAGTTATGCATTGCATTTGTTAGGAGATGAATCATGCATGGTCCTTGGTGTGGTAGTGATCGTGGCTGTGCTCTGCTATATACATCGCGCAAAAGAGAGCCTACTGTATGGTGCCTATAGCAGTGAAACCTAGGTGCGCTTTTGTCTTGCAAACATGATCGGCCGGTTACTAACAGTAATGGAGGCGGGTGCGCGTGATCGTTGCTGAATTGTACATGTGCGGCACGAGCTTTCTCTCTAATTGTTTGTGCAAACGCTAATGCGTGAATTGTTCAGCGATTCAAGTTGGTTTCAGACTTTCTGTAGAGGACTCGTGATATGGCCACCGTCAGTCGTTTCCCAAACCCCTCCACCCTCAAAGCACCACTACGGTACACTGCTCAGCACTCACTGGTTATCCATACCGGATTGACGGCGCATCTGCGAGAGGGCATGAACTTGGTCTCGGAGGTTCGCGTTGTCTCACGAGTGCGCCGATCTCGTGTACCATGGACAATTCGCACAAACCCAAGTTCAAGCCCTGTGTTCGTCTCCGATGAGACATGTCTGAGAATCAGATACTTACTTCTTACTGGTAATCTGTTGCGCTTCCCCAGGAACTCAAGACCATGCACTGAGTACTACTGCTATAGCATCCATTTCAATAGAGCGGCGGCGCGCGGATGCGGGGATAGCGCGACGTCGGACGTGTCCTGTCTTGCGTCCGGTTCACTGGTGCGAATGGTCCCCGCCCTTGGGCCTTGGCTAATAGACTGAAGACAAGCCTACCACTGTCACAGTGACGTCAAACGTCAATGCTACAAGGTTCAAGGAACGCGGTACCCGTCCCCGCCCAGACGGTGAATCTACACCGCGACCACGACAGCGACGGCGACGGCGATACTTCATAGAGCACCATCCAGACGTCCACGCGAAAACTGCACGTACGTACAAGCTTCAAGCTTTCGGCACCGCGTCAGCAACACGACGTTACAGCGAGCGCGTCGCGCGTAGCGCGTCGAGCGTCCATTTGCCATTGAAACCTACCCAGACCGCCGGCGAACTCAGTCAATTACTCAACTCAATAACAATGTAATGATCCAGATAATCCGCTGCACCTGACACCCACATGTCCAACAGCACTATCAAAATGACGTCTAAGTACGTGCACGGCGGGCGTCCCGCTCCGAGTCGTTATTCGATCCTAAACTTAGCAGTGGTCACGCTCAAATTGCTGGTAGCTAGTAGCCGGCGGGATCGTCGAACGCCCGCTCCGCGGAGCGCACCGGGGCTTCAATTTCGCGGGCCTTGCGGAACGCAGCTTGTTCGTGGTCATGGTCGCGATATCGAGGAATGGCTACGCGTACGGGATGCACCGTATGCATGAGCGATACTGTACCTACCATACAGTGCTGCGACAACTGCGCGCGTGACCACGAGACCGCGAAGACGGACGCGTCTCGCTGATCCTACCCCGCACTCGGAATGGGTGGCTTCCGCGTACAGTTGCCAGTTGAATTATTGGACATCCGCACGGAAGGCTGGGGTGGCGTTACAGTAACCGTCGAGAATGGCATGCAGGTCGTGGATGGCGCAGCCTGCATGCTGTATACGCCTGTCGATTCACAGGTGCAGGCGGCAGTGCTGGCCTGGTGATCATGCCAATTAATAGCACGCTGGCATCAGAGTGCGGGGCCCCAGACGTTCGATGTTCATTTCGGAGAGGGGACGTCGAGGGTGAGAAGCACCTGTTACGCGCTCAGCAGCATTGAGTAAGTATCACTAGTGGACGGTGCAGATCGTCGTGCACTTACCAGGTCGTAATTACAGTAGTAGTCACAAGGCAAATCTTTTGACGTAAGACCTACATACGCAGCTGTCATCCAAGAATATTGGCAGGTTGACGTACTACCCCGGTCTAAATAGTATTCTTAGCCACGACTACTAGTAGCGTCTCGTCTGCGAACAGCCTGGCAGCGCTGGTACCAGTCCTGCTCAATTTTCCCATACTTATGCACGCGGGTCCAGATGTCATGAGAACGAGGTTTATATTGACGACGCCCGAGATCGACATCGCCCGCGCTTTAGTATACGTCTACGTCTACCTCCGTCATCGTCGCCTCGAAGCAGTGCGAAACACAGCTCACCCACGCACATAGCAACAAGCACCTGACTCCATATTATACTAGCACACTTCAAGAGATACACCCGGATACCACCGCCCGTGGACCGAACCACAGATCGTGGCTCACGCCTTGTAAAGCGCGTCGACGAAGAGCGTTGCCACACGTCCTACGAGCTTCGGCCCCACGGCGCTTGACTCGCCCAGTCCTGTATGAGAATGAGAATAGCGTGGAGTGGGATGCACGGGGTCAGTAGTTGTTCAACGCTGAATGACATGGCGACACGGCTCGTTCTCGCAACGCCACACGAAGCACGAAGCACGAAAGGGGAAGACGAAGAAGGAAGCACAAAGCGGGAAGAGCGAAGCACGAAGGAGGAAGCGCGAAGCCTTCGTGGTGGCGCGGACGCGCGCGACGCTACTTCTGGGACGAGCCATGGAGTGGGAAGGGGACTAACCGTATAGCGTAACCATCGTGCCCTTCCCAGACGGATTAAGCTTCGCCTCGCGCACGGCATCCTTCAGGTCCGCGATGAACTCGTCGACGATGGGCAGGGTCAGGCGCTATGGTGGAGCACGCAGCAAGTGTTCAATACAGTGACCAGAGAGAGAAGAGCAACAGGGAGCACGGACCGTCACAGCGATGTGGAGCGCGGCGGGCTGTGAGATCGCGTTCAGGTGCCAGCCCTTCTTCGACATTACGTCGCCGATTTCGTGGATGTTCGTCGTCTTGGAGTCTGTGGACGCGAACGCGACGACCGAAGCTGGCGGGTTGCCGAGCACGTATAGCTCGGGGATCTCCTTCCCGATGCGCGACGCGATGGTCTTCGCTGCACCTACGATCGCGCGGCAGGACTCAAGGTAACCGCTATATCAGGTTCAGGGACGACAATATTCATTAGTATGCAATACTCTGATTTGCGTAAATGAAAAGCGCACTCTGTACCCATATATTGGAGCGCAGCCCATGTTCCGGCGATCAACGAGCCTGGCCTACGGGTGATAGTGTGTTGTTAGACTGTGCTGTGGGTAATCCCCGGAATCGGAGGAACATCTGACTTACCGAGAACCTGCGATACTAGGGCTGGCGTACACGCCACCCGTCCAGGACGGATTCACGTAGTATTGATATGTACGGAGTTCAGCGTTGCGGTACATGATCACGGAGCTGCCCTGATCGTACGAAAGCGGACGCGACGATGAATGCGAGGCAAAGGCGTGTCCGGTCAGTCGCGATCACAAGACATGTCAACGGACGTGTTAAAGCGCACCTTTGGAGCGAAACCATACTGTGTGCGCAGACGAGTATGTTAGTGTTTAGTTCCCAACCAATGATACGGAATACATGTGCATCCGCCGGAAATGAGCGTGTTGTATCGTACCTTGTGAGTGTCGCAGCTGATCGCGGTCACGCCCGCGACCCTAAAGTCGAAGGGGTCGATCTTGTAGCCGGCTTGCTCAACGAACGGCACGATGAAGCTGCCTAGGCAGCAGTCGACGTGCAAACCAATGTTGTGCTTCTTCGCGAGCTTTCCGAGGGCCACAATATCGTCCTGGTTGCCGTCTGGGAAGTTGATCGTGGAGCCTACAAGCTACCGAATACCGAGCGAGACAAAGGAAGGTCAGTTCGTGTTCGCGCGGAGATGAGATGAGGCGGGGCTGACCATGATGGTGTTGCCGTTACTGCAAAAATAGTACAAGTATCAGTCAAACATAGCGTCGGAGGAATTAGATTTCAACGTACATGGCCCTTGCAACCCGCTTCAAGTCCACTTTGCGAGTTTTGGGGTCCACTGGTATTGTGTGCACTTTGATCTTGAGGTAGGCTGCACCCTTGTCGAAGGCTGCATGGGCCGAAGCGGGAACAATACTGCAACATACACGATCAGATAGCACACCTTGCGCAACTTCCGGGAGTACTCACATCTCAGGCTCCGTGATACCTTTTGTAGCCCTTGCCCAATCCCGGTGAGTTTTGACGGACATGATGATGGACTCAGTTCCACCAGACGTCGTGGTTCCCGCACCATCCGGGTTGTTGTACATCCTAAGACACATTGCTACGACTTCCGCTTCCATCTTTCGGATAGCAGGGAACACGTCAGGATGCAGAGGATTCGAGACGCAGTAGCGTTCGAACGCAGTGACGAGGATCTTGCTGAGGTCGTCTCCGCCGTCTGTAAAAGATAGGTATCCTCAACGAGTGAAGGTAAGGCCATCAGTGTTCATATGTACGCACGGTAGACGGCTCCTGAGATCTTTCCTTGCCTCCAGTCGGCGTGACACTCGCTCTCCTTGTCCATCTTTGCCATTTCTTCGAATATCCATTCTGCCGTGTGACCGGTGGGAGGCAGCGCGAGATGGCGCGTCACGCCTTCACCCTGCGGAACGAGCCTTTTCTCGATTTGAAGTTGCGCTTGTCCGAGTTCTGTCTCTACCTTCTTCCGCGCAGCAGGCAACCGTAATACAAGCAACAACACTTGCTAGATGTCGAAATACAACTTAGATGGCTGAATTGAAGGGTTAAAGAGGACCGCACCTCACTGATCCACTGCCAGAAGTCCCGTATTGCGGGTATGATCCCACGGGCCCTGAGATGTCGTCTCGCCTGGGCACACCGCGTTAAAAGCACATAAACGAAGAGGGCGGTCTTGATGTAGTCGAACAGAGGCGATCGAGCAATTACTTTAGCTTTAGCTAGCGCAACGTTGGCCGACATGTTGAGGTAGAAGACAACCTGCGAGGACAGATGGTCGAAGTCCATTCCGGGCTACAGTCGGCGTAGACGCTCCGAGGTGCCCGTGTTAATGTCACGGTGCGGCGCGCGGTTATTCGCGACGCAGGCTCTGCGGTAGCAAAATTCGAGATAATGAACTCGAAAACGCGTTTGACGACGAGGTGAGAGGCGGAATTGGTGAATGTGAAATCAGCGCGGCGGAGGCCTGTCTCGTGCGCCGGGCAGGATTGATGGCGCAACGATCCCGACGTTCTCCGAATTGGGACATGCCGACGCTTGGTCAGCATCATCATCACATCGCGCATGCGAGACGCTCAATTCAGCACTCTTTCTCGCCACCACAACCGTGAAGTCCAGCCACACGATTACTACGGTTCAAGATTCCTTTACTTCTGTTTTAAACACGCGATCAGATTCAAAGCTCTTCATTGTGTTTCTGCTCTAATTGCGCTTGTGCACTTCTCGTTGTTGGCTGCCATGACTGCGGTACCACCTACGGTCACGCTAGCGTACAACATAGCTGGGTGTTCAGAGCACAGCGGGCGATATGTCGCGGAGAACATCATGATAGACAGTCCTAAGGATCAGACCAGCCGGTGGAGCGGAGCTCACCAGACGTCGGAGGTGCAGCAATGGATTCTCCTGCGGTTGGACAGCATTGCCATCATCAGTTGAGTTCACCAGTTACGCGTTGTTTCTTCATCTCACAGGAGGCTCAGAGAGTATCAAATTCGGCAAGGTTTGTCTATTTGGTACTGGTACGTGTTTATATCACTGAAGCTGGTCTTAGTTCCATAAGCGTGCGTTATCCTATAATCGTGTTTGTGGTGCAATTGGACAAGCCTGATCACTAGGACATCCCTGCAATATGAAGGAGTTCAAGATATACATCGGTCTTACTGAAGACAACTTGACCGAAGTGCTACATGGCTCCTTGAAGGACGACGCCCTCCCCGAGACTTTCAGCATTCGCAGTGTGACCCACTCCGGAATAGCATTGCCCTCGCGTTATATGAAGATCGAGCCCGTGTCGTAAGCTCAGTCAACGCGTTCTAATTAGCTAATTCAAACATCCGTTTTTAGAGCTCATGGTCAGCACTTCCACACATCCATCTGGTTTGTAGCCCTGAGTGGCATAAGTGACGAAGCGTATGTGGAACGCGTCCGACAAGAGTACGAAGAAGTGAGTTCCTCTATCGCAACATTTTTGATGACTATTCACAATTTATAGTACCAGGAAAGAGTGGTACTACGGCACGTGCTGAAACATCTCCGTCGAAGACGTTTCCTCCAACCCTTCCAGAGCATCCTATCTCGCTCCGGGCTACAGCTTGAGCACCATCTCGTCACGACCCTACATACCGCCCTCGTACTGCAGGGCGACTTCTCCTTGGCTGAATCACTCATACCCTCTCTCGCATCTGCAGGCCTATTCAGTGGCTCGCTCCTAGCTGCCCAACCTTATGCATCCTGGACGCGAATACACGCGGTAGACGCGGACGGCGATATTCCGAGTGCCCGTGGTGGGCACTCCATGTGCATCGATCCACATGACGGTAAGGTGTACCTCTTCGGTGGGTGGGATGGCCAAAAGAACCTCGACGACTTCTGGATATACGATATCAAGAAGGACAGTTGGGGCCTGACACAGAGATCCACGTCGAAAGACCGCCATGGACCAGGCCCACGGTCGTGTCACAAGATCGTGTTCGATTCTGCTACCGGTTCGATTTACCTACTCGGAAAATTGGATGATACAGACACTACACAGAGTTCACGGGCGACTCCTGAAATTGCGTCCCCGCGTGCAAATGGGAGCAGACCCACAAGCGTTCCACCAGCTCTAGCTCCTGCTCCTGCCAGTGGAACTTCGAGCCACGCCGCGGAGTTCTACCGGTATCATACGAAGTTCGCTGCTGGCAGATGGGAATTGATATCGCCCGATACAACAGTAGGTCCCTCTCTGGATGTGCGTGTTATCCGATTCTGATCACTCAAATTTCTTCAGGCAGTCGGTGGTCCTCCTCTGATATTTGATCACCAAATGGCTATCGACTCGGAAGCGCGAGTAGTGTATGTCTCTGGTGGACGAGTTATTGATGGTGATTTGGACACCATCAAGTACTCGGGGCTATATGCGTATAATATCAGGACAAATGAGTGGAAAACGTTCCAGTAAGTGTGATTTGTGCATCTAATGTATTCAGAACTCTTATGCTGCGCAGCTCATCAGATCCTTCCACTCATCCAAGCATCCCGTCACGTTATGGTACGTCGAGAATCCTCTCTATCTGCTTGCATAAATAACGGCTATCCGCTCTAGGTCACTCCATGGTCTTGGACTCCAAATTGCAAACGCTGTTTATCTTTGGCGGGCAACGAGATGAACAGTACCTCTCCGACATGTATGCCTTCCACATCCCCACAAACACGGTCACCGAATTGTTCTCCAACTTCACAGTTGCGGGTGGCCCCGATGCCTGCTTCACCCAAAGAGCTGTCATCGACCCTGAACTTCGCGAGATATATATGTAGGCCCCCATTTGCCGTATGACCAGCTCCTAGTCATCTCACATCCATATCAGATTCTGCGGTCTTACTCGCCATCGCCCAGGATCGTCACGTACCATCCTGGAGAGCGAATCACCGTACTGGATATACAGATACGAACGTCCAGAGCAGCCAGGCACATGGACCAGGATTCTTCCACACGACCCGCCCTTCGTCGGCGGCTCCCCGTCCGTGTCGCCCAGATCATCCGTCTCCGAGCCTCCTCGTCCCGTCCCACGGTATGCCCACCAAATTGTGTATGATCCTACTACGAAGACTATCTTTATGCATGGAGGGAATGCATCGTTAGACGGGGAAGTCCTAATGGATACGCGTGAGCAGGAGGGCAGTGCACGAGATAGGGATAGGGATCGAGACAGGGATCAAGAGACACCGCCGACACCTATGCACATCTATCGCGAGCCCGAGGAGAGGCGAGAAGGCGCGCCTGAGGCATCGACAGATTCTTCAGCCACACATTTATCCGACTTCTGGAAGATGCAGTTGGTGCGGTAAGTAGGTCTATGCGGGTGTCGTTACAGTGTTGCTGATGGATGGTGTAGGCCCTCACCGGACGATATTGTGCGCCGATGTCGTTACATCATCAGACAACAAAAGTGCGTTGCATGCATGTTTGATCGACAAGAGAGTGAGCCCTGACGAGAAAATTTGAACAGATTCCGTGAACTATGTGCAGAAGCACCGCCGATCAAGGCTTTGACCTATCTGCAAACCGAAGTTTCTGCAGTCGTGGACCACAGTGATCCAGAAGAAACGCGTGTCTTTCGGTCCCTGCTCTCATATCTCCTTACGCCTCCTAACCAAGGTATGGCTCAAGCACCAGCGAGCGAAGAAAAAGAGCCGGCACATCACGCGTCACCGAAGAGAAGCTATACACCCGAAGAGGGTTCACCTATGAAAGTGACTCCTACAGAGAGCGAAACGGAGGCTGATCCAGAAGGGCAGCCTGAGGAAGACGACACCATGAACGAAGCTCCCGTTAGTACGGCGAGCGAAGAGGCCACTGTCAGTGAGCATTCCGTCGCAGCTCCTGCTGTGACTCAAACCGTGCGCTCGGTCATCAACATGGACGAGGACCCGGTTGAGCGCGAACTCAATAATGGCAAAACGCTATCTGCGGAGCGGTATAAGGAGAGGACGGCGGTGTTCGAGCAGTTGATGGGGTTCGTCAACGAGGACGCGAAGCAGCCTGACAAGGACCTCTTGAGGATGATTAATATTGATCAGGGGGACTTTTGAGATTGCACCACGTTGGGATTTCATACATGTGCGATGGACTCTTGAAGGGACTCATTAAGCGAAGTACATCTGGATGTATCAGTACACATAGCATGAAGCAGTCGCATTGCATTCGATAGCGTAACTTCGATAGGAGAGACTTCGGTGTGCACACCGCATGAGCAAGTGAGGCTCAGATATCCACATACCGCCATAGGGCCGCTACTCATCCAAGTTTATCGCCTTGCCGAATTTCGCGTACAAAACGACCTTCAGACTCTTCATCTCCTTCTCATATTCTTCTACCTCCCCCGCGAACTTTGATAGTTCGTTCTCCACATTCTTTTGGTCCTTGGCTAGCCGTTTTAGAGCGCGAGAATGTGTCATGTGGACGAATGCCTCGCCGACGCGATATCTAAAACGAGAAGATGAGGCGTTATGCAGGGGTGAGCACTCCTGATGACAGCGTTATGCTATGTAGGGACGCACAGTACTGGCTGATCCTCGTCCGAAAGCTCCAGCTCCATCGATAAGTCATCCAAAGCTTCCTTTTCTTGCTATTATACGGGCAGCAGAACGCAGATTAGCATCGTGTAGGGTTGACGAAGTTGCATTGACGGACCTTTAGAGCTTCGATCTTCTCCTCGACCCCTCGTAATCTCGCGTTTAATTTCGAGAACGTGTTTATCCGATTCTGATCATCTGTACAGGTGTACACGACCGTGAGCTTATGTTCTGTGAATCCTGATTGTCAGGCATACGCACCCCATGTTACTTCTGCGTTGTTTTCGTTCTCGTCCTCTTGTGCTATCTTGCATCATCAGTGTGAATTTCCCCAAAAAAGGCTGCGTAAGAGAAATCAATCACGAACCATGCGCATCTTGAGTCCTGTGTTTGAATGGTGTAGCACAAGGTAGTGGGTGCTCTTAGTACGATGTTTGAGTGAAGGTCCTCGGCAAGTATGATGGCGTCTATGCAGCCAGTCCGCGATCTCAGATTCAAGCTTGCTCGGAGTCGCAGGTCATTTGTTTCTTGGCCGCGACGATGGCTGTAAAATTATTCATCTGATCCTTCTCGCGGTCTACACTGTTCAGGAATTTACAACAATACGGTGTAGGATGATGAGCCAAAACAGCCACCCGAAAACATACAAAAACATACAGTCCGTCTTATACCGTTTGGAAAAGGTTCGTTCAGGCAGGTTTGTCAATTTTGGACATAGCGCACAATGTACACTGAATGGCATGTTTTAGGATGTACGTTAATAAACATATATATCTGTTTGTTCATTCCTGAGCTACTTGAGCATGGGTATATCTCGACTTGGCTGGTATACTGTGAACACGAACGATAGTCTCCGATTATTTAGTCAAGCGGATTACCCAGGTATCTATGCCATTTCCCCTCATTCCAGGCATCGTCATTTGCCTCACCAAACGGTCGTCCTTCTCCAGCCCAACGAAGACTGTCATCTCGCCGAGCCAGTCTATCCTCCGCGGTGTACCATCTCTATCCCGGGTCTCAGCTGCCCTACGTTGCCTCGCCTTCTCTATCTGCTTTTGTTTGTCCGGACTGGCCATCGTCCATTCGCTGGCTGTAATGGGTTCCTGCAGCACAGCATGGATCCTTGTCCACACCGTCCCGCAAGTGACTCTCTCGTTCATGATCTCGATGGGCCACGGGAACTCCCTACAGAGCAAGCGAATGCACTTCACAGGCTGGGATAATACGCTGTAGCCTTGATGCCGGTAAAATTCGTCCCGGTTGGCATTGCGTGGCTCTTTGCGCAGATCGAAGCGAACAGGGGTGCCGCTTGCTGCGATGAACGAGTAGAGCATGCCTGGCGGGAATGGCGCTGTGACGAAGTGAGCCGCTGTTTTATCATGGTGGGTAAGTCTTCACTTACGTGCAGGCATGTGCACAGGTATTGCGGGCATGACACCTGGGTATCCCCAGCCTTGTGCTGGCAGAGCCACGTGCGCTCTACGTCCGCTGCCTGGATGCATTTGGGACGCGTGCGCTGTTGCCGGCCAACCGTTGACGCGAGAAGTCATTGTTGTAGGCTTGGTGGTAGGTGGTAAAGGGGTGTATGCTCTTTGTGTAAGGACCTGAAGTGCGTGCATCCGTCCTGTTTCCTCCGTGTTATATATCCGAAGAGTTAAGATTATGCTTCAGAACCTCTGCTACGCATCTAAATGTATCCACTTTCACTGGGTCGGACAGAGGCTGTGGCCGTACAGCGAAGGCGCTCAACATCTCACCCTTTGCATGGTCCGAGTAGGTACGCCTGTTTGTCGAATCCTTCGGGTCTTCTGCTTCGTTGTAGGCCTTTCGTTGTGACCGAATCTAGGCTGCCGTATGCCATTCGTTGGCTGTGGATCCTCCACGGAACGAATGTGTCTCTTCTCTGTATGGCGGCGAGACTGTCAATGTTGCGAAGACCAGACGCTGGACAAGCAACGCGCTTTGTCGGAAGCTATCACGCACAGGCAAGCTATGATAAAGAAGTCGAATCTAGAATGCGTTCAGTGGGGCTGTTCTCAGTCGGTGCTGCTCTGTAGCCGCGCCTGTCTATTCTGCACAACAAACTTTAACCGATATATCATCAGGGCTATCGCTCCAGCCAATACTGAGGTCCAGCTACGTCTGCTAGAACATGAAGCCACCAATACGCACTCTCGAAGTCTATCCGCACTGGTCAAGAAAGAACCACGACTGCGACCCGCCGTGAGGATCGGTGCCAGACACGCTCCGATACGCGCAGAATCTGCATAGCATACCCGTACTCACGCAAGCAATATGGCTGTTCAGCATTCTCCCCCTGCTGCGACTTGCAGGTACCTAAAGCGCTCGTTTCACCGTCAGTATGGATGAGGGCAAGAGGGAAGCAGATACAATCACCTCCAAATTCTCAGTCCGGAGCATGCTTGTACGTATATTGGTCACTACGCCTGTAATTTGCAAATATATTCATCACATGCAAACTTACAGGAGCAGCAAACCGATAATACTATACAAGATCCGCAAATATTGCGCTCAATTAGCACCAACTACAGTGCCTACGCACTGCTACTGGGATACCGATTATTTTCCATTCGTGAGTCTCCTAGGATTGCTGCGCGCGTATGCGTCATTTGGACCCTTTCCTCCTAGCTGATTAGCGCAGGTCGCGAAGCAAGAATGGCCAATACGAAGTACACAGGTTATCAAAACGTGACTGAATAGTCAGCAAGGTACTATTTCTTGTGGCTGGGTATACCCAAGATCAAGCAACCAACAGTCATCTCTATCTATACGGCGGCTCAAGCCCTTGAAAATCGTCCTGCCTTCGAGCAAATCGACTCGCATTAAATCGGGCCCCAATGTGGGCAAATCTGACCCTGCGAATCCCGAGCATCTCTTCTCGTAAGCCTCCTGCACCCCGACGCAATTCGACTCCGTGATATACAGCTTGCGTTCCGAACGTGTAAGCTTTCGGTTCAACAAGTCGTGGATAGAATGGAGGATATCCCCGCAGGTGATCCCCGCAGGATTATTGATAATGACATCCCAGTATGGAAGCTTTCTGCACTGGATCTTCACTTTGGTAAACGTGGCTCTCCCAGCGGGCTTGTCTAGGCGTGAGCTCTCGAGTGCCACCCATGGCGAATGAGAACAGTCCTGGATTTCTGAAACCTTCTGCGTGACGTCGAAGTAGATTGTCTTCTTTCCTCTCGAGGGGTCGTATGGCAGCAGCATCCAATGGAGGAAGGTAGGAGTAGACGTCCGTCCAAGCGGTGAAGGGATATATCGAGTGATCTGGACGCTCGAAGAGGTCGATATGTATGAACCGAAGCTACTTGAACTGTTGATCTTGCGTATCATATTGCTTTTATATGCCGAAGACATCGACATGATTCTCTCTACAACTTCTGGCGTTTGTTTGTGATCATTTTGGTTTTGAGCTTGCAGTGTACCCGAAGAGATATTGCGAGCATGCGTCGAGGATTCTCGTGCTGCGGGTGTGTGAGGCAGTTGGCGTATTGCGGGCAGTAAAAGAAGCCCGCCTGCTGCTGCTGACGACTTCTTCGAGGTGAGGTCCGAGATATTGCCTGTTGGAGCTGATGCGAATACTTCGCTCGAAGGGGCAGGAGTCGGTTGAAGGGAAGGTACTGAACAACAACGGTAAGGATGCGTTTTCACCAAGGCCATCATGATAAAACTCACTTTCTCGGTCCTCCCTAGTCTCCTCATGTCCGTGAATAATTACTTCGAGGTGCACGGAAACCCGGCGAGGTACAGCAGCTCCCAAACCATGGAGCCTAGGATCAAAACCGCCGGATTGGAGCGCAGAGTGGTCAATGAGGGTGTCATTGAATTGGATGGCGGCCTTCTGTGCTACTGCAGCCGCAGGTAAGTATCCTCGATATCTGAAGCGAAATAGGGTCTGGCAGCACGGACTAAAGAAATCACGATCGTACTTTCAGCTAATCAAATGGAAGTGAACATACCATCTATGGTTTCCGTCTTCCTCAGGACCAGCCTGACTGACATATTGACATTTAGGGCACTTGGAAATAGTAGCATCCTTCTCCCCGACCCTACTCAACATCACAGCGCTCATATATACTTCCGCCCCTGGTTGCATGAGGGACTGCCAACGGTCCAGCCGCCCTCGCGGACCTTGACGACGCTTCATCCCAAGGGTGTACTGGTATTTCTCAACAAACGAATACCCAGGGCGCGTGGAGAAGAGAAACCGCATATAATCATGGAACATCTAGGACGATCGGCATGGGTTCGATGAGTTATAACACATAGTATATGATGGGAGCATACCGAGGGATTTGAACAGTGACACATAGGGATAACAAGAGTTTCGTCTAGCATGGTGGTAAAATGTATGCATTGCTCTGGGAGCCTGCCCGTCATCCCTTTCGTGGCAGAAACTTGGCAGAGATACTGGACACTACGCCTGAAGATCCGTATGAAGATGGATTATACACTCCAGGACGCAGGTTGGAAGGAAACTCACGCAGTGCATAAATTGACCATGCGATCAATAATTGCGCCGTGAGCAGCGAGATTCGTACGCAGTGTCACTGCATCCTTCCTTGCAGAAGAAAACATCCAACTAATCTTCCTCTGCGCATCCTGACATCTGCGGAGAAGTCCGCCTCCAGCAGTGCTTTCCGGTAAGCGGTATCGAGCGAGACGCGCTTCAAAATCCTCGATGAGTTTCTTCGTAGTTGTCAATGCCTTGATAAGAACGCGGCGCTCTTTCTCCTCCCAACCCGAGGTCGCCAACTGTGAACCCGGACTATCGCTCGCAGGAGTTATGAGAGGTGCAAGACATTCGAGGCTGTGAGTAAAGATTTGGAGTTCTTCTACGAGAGCATCATACTCCGCCTTGTTGCCGCGGGCACGGATTGCGCTAGCGATATCACTCGCGAGCTGAATCAAAGCCAGAATGTCGCCAAACGATCCAAACGAGAACACGGCGATAGGCATGCTAGAGTTGACGGTAGGAAAAGAGGTTCGGGCATCTTATACATACATGCTGCGCTGCCTTCAGCACTGCAACTATGGCGCCTGACCCTGGCGTCCATCATCGTGAACCAGTGACAAGGGACGCCCGACTGTCGTCGACATGGTAGCGACTTTGCTTGAAGAAATCGCACACGCCCTTGTGTTCTGGATACATCATGGTACTGATGGAAACGTCCTGCGCAAAAGACCTTCAGAGAAGATGCACGCAGTAACATGTGCGGATTCCCTGAATGGTTCTGTTCTTTGATGGTTAATTGTACAATCTAAACATCTTGATCTCGGTCCTGGGTCCATAGTCATGATATGATAATGTGAATAAGGTCGTTATGACACAGGCACCTGCATATCGTGCATTTTTCTGGCCTTCTTGGCACGTTCCCTGTGAACCCAAGCAGTAGCGGACTCTACAGCGTCGAAGGGACGTGCTGTATATGACGAGAGGTAATCCTGCAGCTTTGACATCGGAAACTCTCGCTCAGGTAGTATGTCGGCAAAGCGATCGGCGAGCTCAAGCACTGTTTTGAAGTGTGTGATATCTCTAGGGACGGCGTCGATGTGTTGCGAATGATAAGGGTACGAGACTGGAGGAGAGGACGGATCGGAGGCGGAGTAGGTATGGCTGGGAGATGAACATGTCGACACGTCTTCCTCTCTAGAAAAAGAAAGGTAGAAATATTTGAACAGCTCCTTGGCTTGATATTTGCTCGCGAGCTTGAACTCTACATGGACGTTCATCCGCCCTGGGCGCCATATATCCTTGGCGAGCCTCGAGAAATGATCAGTGGTGGCATAGTAAATGCGGCCTTCCTGGGCACTGTCAAGCACGTTCAGAAGGCTGTTGGGTGTGACTCGGCTTAGCGGTGAGGAGATTGAGTGATGCTCCAGGGTGGAAACCTGTGCTTCCTTTCCCATGTCCCCTTCGAGGCTGTGAGAAAGCACCGCATCTAGGTCCTCGAATAAAACTACACACGGGTCCACGAGGTCTGAGACCAGTTTGTTGAGATTGCTGTCGTTCATATCCGGGCGAGACAGAGAGACGACAAACACCTCCAGGCCCAGTTCAGCAGCGATGCTATGGACCAAGGTCGTTTTTCCGGAGCCTGGGGGACCATACTAGCGATCATGAGAAAGGCTTTTGCAGAATTATGACGGTGCCTGCGGGACTTACAAAGAGGTAACCGCGATGGAATGGAATGCCTCGGTCCAAATGCCGCTGCTTGCTTTTGAGGAATTTACGGGCATCATCAACGATGAGGTCGCTAACCCCGACGTCAAGAGCGATGGACTTTACAGCCCGGTCAGAGCGGGGTGCTGCCTGCTTCCAGGTCCTGCATCAAACGATGTCAGATGTTTCAAACAAAATGGTTGTAAATCTGACGGACCTGACGCCAAGCGGTGAGAGAGGTAATTGAACACGAGATCCTACATCCCCGTTATGTGTCTCTTTCTCGTATTCTGCAGCTTCTTCTTCCGTCCAACACAGCCCCTTTTCTCCGAGAGCAGCCTGCAAGACATCGATCTCGGTGCCAAAACTCTGCTTGCTTCCCGTTCTTTCAAAGATGACCATCTCAAATCTGGGGAGTCGTATAAGATCCAGTAAAGAGCGCTTCAAGATGTCCATTTTGGATTCATTGATCAAGTTCAAAATACTGTTACGATATCGAAGAACGACCCAGCGTATACGCAAGATTAAGCCGACTTGCTCGTTGGTATCAAGGTATGCGTGGATTTCGATGTTTCGGTCAGGAACTCCCATGACAACGATCCCTGTAAACCAAGTATAATTATCAGCAACAAGCCATAGTGCTAATGTGCGCCATCACTGACAAGTTTTCGGATACCAGGATTCATGAAGCTTGGCATGTCCCGAGCCGTTTCGCTCCGCACATTGAACGATACGCAACAAACTGCGCATTTCGTCTGATGGTATGCCGGGAAATGACTGTTCGGCGTTCGAGGAGGCGTGAGGTAGAGTCCAAAAACCCAGAATAGGCCAGAGAGCGGTGCAATCGTTCATGTGGATATCGTTTACTCGATTACACTTCCTGCCTAGAACTTTGTCTGGAGAATATTTCCACGATATAGAATGGCATTTTACCCTTTTCAGTCCTGGGGGTAAAGCCATGACGCGTAGTAGATCCACAGAGGAATGAAAATCACATGAACTCAGCGTGAGCTCTGTCAGAGTACTGCATCCTGATAGCAAACCGGGAAAGCGTTTCGACCAAGAGTGATGCACAAGATGCACATCGTGGTGAGCAGAACATGCATAGTGTATCTTGAAGACGGAGGGTAGGATGTTCGACAACCGGTGTGGGATCAGGTCTCTCCATGCAGCCGTGGGCTCCTCCATTGGTTGTATAATGAGGGAGCCAGCATAACGCTGAAGCAGGCTATTGGGGGATTTCAGCGCCTGAATCAGTAAACAAAAGCTCTCTGTGGTGCATGCTTTCGTGATTACGATGCTACTGTACAGCACAGGAGCGCACCGCTGAAGCCACGCACGGCTGACTAGTACACAATCCTTCAATCGTGGAGTTTCTGTTTCATGATGATGGGGCCCTCTGTTAGTCACAGAAAATGTGACAATCCAGTCGACAAGAAGGTATTGGATATCGAGCGGTATTCGGGGATGCAGGTTGGGATCAGACTGAAGATGGGCTACGTCCGACATGAGCCGACATGTATAAGGGATACTAGCCGCCCGAAGAGGCAGCCACAATTGAATGCACGCTATTTGCGTGTGTTAGGATGGGAAGTTCCAGAGCTTCCTGTTTGGTGTGTCACACGTGTGCATGTCGCACAATGCAGCAAAGCTGTTCAGTGTTCCTTGGTTGGTTACGAGGGAAAGGGAACAGCTCATGAGTCAGCAATGGAAACTAAGGATCTACGTTCATTGCCCCCATATATCATAGTCTGGTCATAGCAGTGCCTTTCTTAATTGAAATCGTTGACTAATTTGAGTTGTATAGCTAGGAAGATAAGAACAGGTGCACATCTCATAAGGAGGAGGCTGAAGTACTCAACGATGTAACCCTACTTGTGTTTGTGGGGTATTCAAGGTCAAGCAACCAGAAATCGTCTCTATCTGTACGGCGACACAAGCCCTTGAAGATTCTCCTCCCTTGGAGCAGATCTACTCGCATGATACTGCTATCCAAGGTGCGCAGTTCAGAATCTTGGAGTTCTGAGTGCCTCTTCTCAAACGCCTCCTGGACCGCAGACTGGTTCCGCTCTGTGATATGTTGCTCGCACTCCGAGTCGGTGAGCGGCGTGTTGAGCGTGTCGTAGACAGCATAGAAGACATCCCCACACGTGATCCCCGAGGAGTTATGGACAACGACATTCCAATGCAGGAGCCGTCTGCACTGAATCGTCATCGAGGTCAGTGTGCTCTTCCCGGCAGGCTTGTCTAAGAACGAGCTGTCCAGAGGCGCAGATGGTGTTTGAGTGCAATCCTGAATATGTGACACCTTCCGCGCAACGTCGAAACGAATTCTTCTTTTGCTCCTCACCGGATCGTAAGGGAGGAGCAGCCAATGGAGGTAGATCAAGCCGGACGTATGACCGTGGAAAGCCGGGAAGTATCGGGAGATCTGGATGCTCGAAGAGTTCGATAGGTACGACCCCAGACTGCTCATGCTAGTGGTCGGCCTTACTCTGGCACGTCTGGATGCCGGGGGCCCCATAGAAACTTCTGTCAATGCAAGCTCCTCTCGTTCGGCTTGGGTTTCCTCTGTGCCAGTAGAGGGATCCTCGGCCCACGTTACGTGAGTTTCTCGTGGTTCTGCAATCCTACGAGGTTGCTCAGGAATTGTAGGCAGAGGGAATGGTACTCTTCGAGCTACCGAGGATGGCGCCGTCGAGGTGGTGCGCTCTGAAATGTTGCGAGTCGGACTTAGTATTGCAGAAGTGTCGAGTCCTTAGCAAAAAGTGATAGTGTTAAGCTAGCAGTGACATTGTATTAGAATAAACTTACGTTCAAAATCTCCATGAAATCCATCACGAATAATAACCTCAAGATGTATTGAGATCCGACGAACTGCACTAGCCCCGCGTGTTCCATCGCTCGGAATGTCGATACCAAGCGCAGGCGGTGTGGTCGTGCGTTGCCCACCGACGTTAGGATTGAGCTGAATAGCTGCCTTCTGCTGCATAGCACTTGCAGGCAAGTATCCTCGATTCCGGAAGTGAAACAGAGTCTGGCAACACGGACTAACTCTACATGAGTATACTATCTACGACGTAAGCAAAAGAGCTCACCACCTGTAATTTCCGTCTTCCTCTGGAGCGCCGGAGCTCACGTACTGGCACTTCGGGCATCTGGAGATAGAAGCATCCTCCTCCCCCACTCTAGTCATCACTACAGCACTCATGCAGACATCCGCTCCTGGCTGCATGAGAACATTCCACGGGTCCAGTCGTCCTTGTCTGGTTTTCCGACTTCTAACCCTCAAAGTATACTGGTACTTCTCGACAAAGGCACTGCCTGGACAGTTTGCGAACAAAAAGTGCATATATTTATGGAACATCTAGAACGGTTTGCATGAGGCAAAAGATATGAGAATTCTGAGATGCCAACGTACCATGGGGGTTGAGCAGTGACACATAGGGACGACAAGAGTCTCATCCAGCATCGTAGTAAAAAGGATGCATTGCTCCGAAAACTTGACAGGCCCTTGGGTAACTGATACTTGGCAGAGATAATCGATACGACGGCTATAAACAGGCCAAGATTAGTTTGTCAAGTACAACGGACATCAAACACGCACTCACGCATTGAATAAGTTGACCATACGGTCAACAACAGCACCATGAGCAGCAAGCTTTGTACGCAGTACTGCAGCGTCTTTCCTCGCAGAAGAAAACATCCACCCAATTTTCCTTCGCGCATTCCGCCATCTGCAGAGTGCTCCCTCACCAGTTGTGTTTTCCGGTACTCTGTATCGAGCGAGACGGGCTACAAAGTCTTCGACAAGCCTTTTCGCGTTTGCCAACGCATCGACAAGAACGCAAAAGTCATTCGCCTCCAGGCCCGGACTCACCGGCTGTGAACTAGGTAGATCACTCGCGGGTGCAACGAGAGGTTCGAGACATTCGAGGCTGCGAGTAAATATCTGAAGTTCTGTTACAAGAGCATCATACTCTGCTTGGTTTCCGCGAGCACGAATCGCGCTAGCGATATCGATCGCAAGTTGTACCAAGGCAAGAATATCACCGAACGAGCCAAATGAGAACACAGCGATGGGCATAATAGAGTCGTTAGACTGGACGATAGGATCGTTGTCGCGCTAGTCCTGCATGTCGTATAAAGAGGTCTTATGGAGTTCGCATTGCCTCCCGCACAGCGTGGCATCGTTGTGCGCGGCTATCACGGTGTGAACTGATGAGTAGACCGTTATGCTGTGCCTGTCAAGAATCGTCAGTCAGCTGCCTTATCGACGAGTTGCCTTGCATAGCAAACCTGACCGATAATGCCAACAAGAAAGATTTGTCGAGGTTGACAGAGGTGGTCACTGTAGCACCAACCCGAGCCCAGCCCGAGCCACCCAACAGCCATCGCTGTGTTTGTACGTGTTAGGATCTAAAGCACCGGAATTTCTTATTTAGACACTACGGGCAATCCACAATGTCAGGACGGCAGACGGCGCTCTGACAGGCAGCAGAAACTTATCATTCCAGACGATTCAATACAAACTGAGTCTGAAATGTTAAGTTTCCGCCGCCTGTCAGACGGCTGTCTGCCGTCCTGACATCGTGGGTTGCCCGTAGTGAGACGGACTCGCTCTTTGAACGTGTGCTCGAAGGTGCTCGAGCTTCGTAAAAGCTAGTCAAAACTAGTCAACCTTTGCATTTCGTTAAGTGCTTGAACCTCACCCAGTATCCTCTCAGCAACATCCTGTTCTGCTGAATATGCCAGAATTGACATACCTCAGTACTCAGAGTCACGCGTCTTGGCGAATATCGACACACATACAACCGCAGGTCAGACCATACATCCTGGACAGTGTCTGAACACAACATCAGTAGGCCATCCAACGAGCAATCATTGTGATGACCCTGGTGACTAGATGACAATTGTCCACATAGAGAAGCTAAAGAGTGGTGATCCCAGTTGTATAACAGGAACGAACAACCGCGATATACGCGTGTACAGAAATATAAAGAGTGGTATCGGAGAGTGCAAAATGACAAATACGGAGATGTTTCCAGATAACGCGACGACAGATGCTTAGATTTGACATACTGCTGGTACGTTGAAATCCTGCGGCAGAGACTGTGAGCACATTTCATGGAGGAGAGGAGAGGTAAACTCACGTTAGTACGGAATCCTCCACCCCATGGAGTGCGTCCAAATACGCTTGCTTTAGGTCCCAAACCACGTTCCGCAAAGCCGCCCCAGAGATCACAGAAATTATCGCCACCAGTAAGGGCGTGATCCGCGAGTATGATAGCATCCCGAGCAGCGAAGAACGAGGGGTTGCAAGGCTGAAGCTTCATAGCATTTATGAGGAGTTGCAACACCAAAGAGTTGCCATGTTTCGGAACGAGCGGCTTTGGCTGGCCCGTCACTGTGTATTCCGTTGGGCGGTAGAAATCGCCTTCAGGAATCGTGCCGTTCTCCAGTGGAGCAGGAGGGAAGAGGGTGTCTGAGAAGCCGTGCTTTGTGATAAGGCGTTGAGCGACGACCCAGAGTATCTCGGCCCAGACAGCTCCGATGGAATGAACTTCCCAATACCCAGGACTGTCTAGCGTCTTATACGTGGTGGGATTGACGGTCATGTCCTGCAAATATATTGAGGTATGAGTTCTGGACGACTGGAACAACGAGTGACTTACGGTAGATAGAGGGAACTCCCGAATACCACCGGGCCTATTGGCGACCCAGGCGCCCATTGGGTAGTCAGAGTACGTCCCATTGCTGCGTATCAAAGTGGCGAAGAGGTCGCCCCATCCTTCGCCCATACCTCCCGCCTCACCAAAGAACAAGCACGCAGAGTTCGCAGGGCCGCCCGTGAGACGGGTGCTCAAGCCATGTGACAGCTCGTGGATGACCACGCCAGCTTCGAATGCGCCATCACGGTATGGCATAGCGGTGTTCCACAGGAACATGCGGCAGCGAGGGTTCTGACCTTCTAGAGAAGTGTATGGTTCAACCTCCGACGAAACTAAAGCATGGCAGATGAACTTACCCGGTGGCGTCCCGAAATCAGCGTTGTTCATGCCTGCGCCGTTCTGAGCATCGATAATGACAGCGTCGTTCTCGAGGCCGCCCCTGCCGAAGTTGTGTTGCTGGAAGTTGCCGGATATTTCGTCGAAGCCGTACCTATGATAGATGAGCAATGGGCAACAGACGCAGGAACCATAGATGAGAACTGACCGATAGTATAAATCGTGGACCATGTTCGTAGTGTAGAAGACTTGGGTCACGGACGCGTTGATGTACTTGTGAGCGGCAGTCACTGCATCATCTGGCTCCGTCACTTGTGGATTGTATTCGTAGTCGAACACAAGGTCTGACCCAGCGAGCGGACGGTAGTTATTGACAAATACGGCATCTCCGGCCCAATTTTCCTGAGCAAATACATTGTTGCCCCAGGTCGAAGACTTCTTCTGGAACACGCCTTCGTGTCCGGCATCGCTGTTCGAACGAGGAGGATCGTTCTCGACGCTCACAGTGTGCCATCCGACAGGGCTTGCAATAACGTCGGGGGTCTCCTTCTCCAGAGTGCGATCACCAACATCAGGGTCGTTGACGCCCCATCCAAAGACTTTGTACGTCGCCCGAGTCTGATCAGGTTCTTCAGGGATAGGTGCAACTGGTACGGGAGAGTCTGCGATCCAGTCCGCGACAAAGACGATACGGTGCGGTGATTCGACCGTGACCGCAGCCTCATACCAATTATTTTCCATATTGACTTCGAACTATAGTTCTGTCAGCGCGATAGTACTATTACGTGCCGGATTCTGCTCACCTTCCAGACATGCTGCAGCCCGATGCGGCCATTATACGGAACCTGCATGTAGGCGAGGTGCGCTTTGACCGGTCCCACCGTCTCAGGGACGTTGTCGATAATCGTATCGACCGCGGTTGGGCGGGCACGGCTTGTACTAGGTTTCTTCGAGAGTGTCATATTGGCTATAAACGGCCGCGGGTCGGACTGCATCGAAGACGCCGAAAGATCATCAGGCGTAGCTGCAATCATGAATTGCAACAAGGCAGGACGTGGGTCGACGAGAGCCCCGTCGGTGGTTAGCATCGACATGTCTTCGGCCATTGCATCTGGCGTGGCGACATGCTTGCAGTTCCATGCCATGAGCTCTGGTACGTTTCCCACGATCTCAGCATGCATTTTGTCCAGATTGTGGCGGTTGAGCACCATTTGTTGGCCTTCTTGCCGTAATCGCGTAGGCTCGTTGAAATACACGTTTAGTCGCCGTCTTACCTCCTTGTCAAGCTTAGCACAATGCTGTCCGTGTACGTCGACGCCCTGCGCGATGGTGACGTTGCCTCTATAGAACTATCGCACTGCGTCAGGCGGGAGAAATGGGTACATATGAGTCAGACTTACAGAGTCCCCATAAGATAAGACTTCGCCATCCTTGATATTGAGGTTCATGTCTCCATTGGCGATCTCAGTGCCGTTCATAAGTTGTCGAACGTAAACGTGAGTGATACCAGTGTTCTTGTCGGTATAAGAGTCCTCCCGAATGAAGAACGAGGCACCAGACGGGCGACCGTCCAAGAGGGTCAGAATCTGTACATACTCCTCAGCAACGTCGAAAGGGTCCCTGGGCGTGGACGACGGGGCGAAGCTATGCTTGGAGCCTTGAGTGATTGCTTCGCTCGTAGAATACACTGCGTGATGTAGATCTGGGGCGAAGCCCATGGTCTTGCGGCGGCGAACATCACGCCGGTCTAGGTGTACGGCAAGAGCAGAGCTGATAACGAGAGAACAAGCAACTATCGCAAGCAACGACCTCCTCATTCTGGGCCGCGTCATCACGAAGGGTTGAAGTGAAGGTCGAAATCAACAAGCGGTGATCATATATGTCGCGTGAAGCGCTGCAGCTGCGGTGATTAACACGCCGTAAAGTCACGCAATCTGGTACAGGGCGACGACTCAGTATATATTCTCGGTGAGCCGCTGGTAAACTCACGTACCTCTCAAGGTAAGGAAGTGAAGAAAGGCTCAAGCAAGTCAGTGAACGGCGCACACTGCCCCGAGTGAGGTTCAGGTTCGCGACATACTTAGTCGGAGAGACAAAGGGCAACAGCCGGCGAGCGCTCCGCGGAAAATCAAGTTCCCACGGACTCTCGTTCTTTTCTACTGTCGTTCTCACCTACTATTCATTTCAGTAATAGTCTATGGAAAACATTGCAAAATAGACATATGGGTTAGATGTTTACTCGTGATTTTGGTATCCAGACCTATTTTTTTTTGCTCGACGCAGCCTTCTCATCGACCAGATTGCGGTTGTGCTTTCGACTTTGGATAATATTACACTGATCTTGGATACAGACGGGTATTCACCTGCATACGATTGTATATATGGTCGTCCTACTCAACGTTCAGGTCGAGTTACATTACACAACGAGGGGGGGTTACATGATGCTACAGGTGTTATAGCGATACAAGATTGGTACGACTCACCAGCGACTCCGAAAACGTCAACTGTGAGCTTCACGATCACTCCCACTGCCCACGAGCCCGCAAAATTTCCACTGGGTATCGCTCAGTGCTTCCCATCATCCTTCTGGTGCAAGTTCGAAGCCCACTCCGGCGGCTCGTCCTTCCCCTCTTCCTCGAGCCGTTCGCCCTCCTCAAGTGACGAATGCACCGTGTCGGCCTTGTGCTCTGCAGGCGCGTAGACCTACAGATTACAACACACCGCGTCAGTATCAGTGATTTGCGCGAAACCGTGACGACACTGGGGCAATTGTGAACTGTAATTTGTGCCGTCATCGCGTGACGAAAGAGCAGGTGGGACCGAGGCGCGCCTGTCCGGCGATCGCAGGCGTGTCTGGGAGCACCGCACAGTGATCCAGTCATCCGACCCACAAGCGTGGATTTTGCAGCACAAAACGCGACAGAAGCAGTGGGGAAGGCACTCACGGTAGAGAGGATGAGTGGTGTCTGGCCTTTGTTGACAAACTGGAGGTGCGCTTCAGTGTCAGATCCGTGTAGAGCTAAGCTGGTTGAACGCTTACGTTGTGTTCTGCGCCCGCAGGCACAATGACAACGTCGCCTGGACCCACGCGTTCCTACGCAAATACAACAAACGTGGTCAGCGTGAAAGTTTCGCTGAGGGCTAGTGCGAGCGTACGGTCTTGCCATTGACGATGGCGTCAGCGCTGCCCGAGTGGAAGCTGAGGTGTTGGTCGACTGTGTGGATTTCCTATCACCATAATACACGGTAAGCGAAGCGCGAGTGTGCGCAAACACTCAGAAACTCACCTTGCCGATCTCGCCACCGACCGGGATCGTCATGATGACCAGCTACACGAACCCGCACGCGTTTTAGCAGCCTGAAGGGCTGAAGAACATGCGGTACATACCTGGCTATTCCTCCCTGTCCATAACACCCGTCTGAACTTATCGCTACTCGAAGCGACCTGAGGGAGGTTTCTGAAGACAGTCATGTCCTTGGGGGGCGTAGTGTTGGGCGTGTGGGGGAACGACATGGCTGCGAGTGTCCTTGCAAAGATTGTGCGATTGCGAGGGAGTGTTCTGGTTGAGATGGACGTCCTAGCGAGTGTCGTGAACGTAGAGGTAAAGGAGGGCATGTCAGGGACGGGAACGGACGGGATTATATACTCTCGAGAGGACGGACCTGAAACTCAGAGACTGTTTGCGTCTGTTGACAGCTCGAGTGAAGAGTGAGTGACCTCGACGATCTTGGTTCGATCTGTACAGTAATTGCACGCACGCGTGACGTCATCCGCACACAAAAGGGAATACTTACGACTTTTATGGAAGGTGAAGACAGTCGACGCCTGAAATACACCTTCGCCCACAATTTCTACCCAATCATTTCAATTACTGGCAGATGTTTCTTTTGGTCCTTTTGATTTGCACCGTATATCCTTCCGGACCGTTGAATAGACAAGGATCGACGAAAGCCTATCCTCAGAAAGTTGTTACATATGCAGAAAAGCCTTAGTCCACGACCAGCGTAGTGGAACATTTGAACATTGTATCTACGAAGTTTGCCTTCGCAAAGTACTGAGAAGAATAGGACCATAGTCAGGACGGAGCAGGCACACGTACGTACGACTCAGAGCCTCCATCCTTCGTATCAGACTCATGTCCAGAATATCCATCCCAATCAACTAAGACGTCCTCCCCAAGGCCGTCAATATCCGGTTGAGAGATGTTCCGACACTCTCGTATGAAAACTTTGCTTTCTCCTGGATGCCTCTGACGCCTCCGTAGAATATCGCAATAACGGCGCAACGTTCCAAGGAGGTCGGCCCCTTCTGCATGAAAGACGCGCAGTTCCGGGAATATGGTGGGATGCTGCTCCAGCATATCAGCGAGCTTGGCCGCTGAGTCAAAGTGGTCTCCGCGCCCGATCAACGTCAGCGTATGCAACTGGGTCATCTTGCCATATACATCCGGTGCATCCCAAAGAAGATTATCGCGACAGTCGATGTACAAGGAGTTGATATGGGAAAGTGGAGATGCGACCAGCAGATTCTGCACGTGTAAAAGCTTCAGGCCTTCAGAGTCATAGCGTGTTGAACGGTCCGTCATCTTGATGTCTATATCAGCTTTCGCCCTATTTACGTTCTGGATCAATTCCATCGACGGATTCTGCCTCCACCACTTGAACGAAAAGGATGCAGTATATCGCGTGCCGTCGTCATCCTTGAGACATACGTATGCGCTCTGAGATTGAGACGGGAGATTCAAGCGTAAGGAGAAGGAATGCATAGCAATGGCCAATCTGTCGAAGTGGCCACTATCCAGGTCGAGTTCCAGGTCGAGTCGTACGGAAGGGGCGACCTCAAGAGATCCCAAGAGCATGGCATATGCTGGAGGGTCCTCATAAAGACGTATGCTCTCCAGTACAGGCAGCGACACCGGCGGGACATTTACCGACGTGGAGAAGGACAGGATTGAAAGACTGTTTTTGAACCTGAGGGATCGCAATGAGCGCAGTGGGCGTAGGGTCTCGAGCACCTCCATCAGATGATATCGAGACGGACAACCTCGCCAATTTACCACCTCCAGACAAGTCAAAGTTGGTGGTAAAATCAAATCCCTGAATCCGAGGTTGCAGTCTTCCGCAACTAGGACTTCCAAGACAGGAAATCGTTTTGAGTCACGGAGCATATCCCAAAAGGTCTTGCGATAGTCACCTTCGAGTATCTGCATCGAGAGATCATGAGACACGTTACGAACTCGGAGGTGCTTCAAGGGGGAGGGACCTTGAGGCCAGCCCAGGAGCGCAAGCGACCGTGGGCCCAACGAGAGATCCAGGTGCCATATGCGAGAGTATTCCTCCATAATTCTGCCGAACAGCGCAGAACGACGGACCAGAGTCACAGACAGCAACTCCTGTCCTGATCTTTCCAACCATCTCTCCAATTTCTTCTGAGGCGTCTCCGAGTCGATTACAATAGCGCTCCATAGAGCGGGTGTGGCGAGTGCGACCGCTCTCCAGTGGCGACAGACCTGAGTGACTACCACGTATTTCGTGCGCCAAATCCCATAGGGCGCTACGGACCTGTCGACCCGCGCACATTCCAAGAAAATGGCGATAAGCATCTCAACTGGGAGAGAAGCGATAGGTGACGACGAGTTGGTCCACCTCGGTCCACCCATTAAGTTGAATTTTTCGCGTGCTGCTGCCATAGAGGAGGCAAGTTGGGCCTAGAGAAAGTAATCAATAAGTCCAGAGTCCAATGAGACAACGAGAACGAGGACACATACCAGAAGCGCGTTTCCATCCATCGTTGTAATCACCGAGTGTCTCCACCTCCGTAAGGGATGCTGATGGTGGTTCATTCATGAAAATGTTTTCAGGTCAAGATATAAAACACTTACATTCGTGGGACTACCTAGACTCGAAGTTGGACGTTCTGCGTTGGACCTTGTTCAAGCTCGTGGATGTCCAAAACCAACTTGCAGATTGACAAGCGCTCACTGGCGATCGCGATCGCGACGTGCTATTGAACGCGAGGACCCTCGACACCCCCGCGGCCACCGTGTGCAGTAAATAGCAATGGGCAACCGCAGGGCTTACGTCTTGCTTCTCTACACTTGAAAAATGGTGGGGAGGCTTTCTTACTGAATATATTTGAAGTAATTTTCTAAGATTAGTGCCTTGGACTCCTGATACTTCAGAACGATACAGATCTTCCGAGTGGTAACGTCATATGAATATTTGGACGGCTCCGAAAAATAGGTGTAGAATAGAGAACAAATCCCCCAATATTTTTATCTTTTCGATGTCAACCTCTCCTCAGACCCCGATTTTTCTGCGATCTTAAAAACTACACTACCACCCTTACTAGCACCACCCTCACCAATCCGGCTCACGAACGAAAGCCCGCTTCCACTGACGGAGGCATTTCGTCTGAGAGAAGAAATGGTGAGCTGAGGGGCGTTCACGGGAGACCGAACGAGAACCATCCCACACGAGCGGTCGATGCGTGAAGAGTCATATCGCACTGTAATCAATATCAGACATCAACCATGAGGCGGAGACAACGATATCGACTTGCCAAAACACGGGATAGACGTATCTCAATCCAGATCAGGGGGAAGACGGTGTTTGGAGTTGTTTTTAAGCGACCGATCGCGAGCTATAAACGTCGCAAATTATTGGTTATTGACGTCTGCGAAGGATGACAATGCGAACAACTTACGAGTATCCGGGATAGGCGTCGCACGATCACGTATGTATCGCCCCCAAACCACGAGATGAGGAATTGGGGACGGAGGGCGAGATGTGAAGGTAAGCGACGAGAATGGTGGCGATCTATGCGAGGGCTTTGTGATCGGATATCACAGATACAGCCTGCGTACGTTGAGAGTCAGCCTCACATCAAAGCGAAGTCAAAGAAGCTGCAGCTGACCCATATGATGATGATGTGTACATCGGCATATCTACTGGGACCGGAAGAAGATCTGCGAAGAGCAGAACCTGTTAGAGGTAGTATATACCGTGAGCAACAGAGAATGTACGATGATATCTAGTTGCTTACCATCCCCACAGTGAGTATGGGTATGTTGTGACAACTTCAGGCTTTTTGTTATTAAATCGTAGTCATGATGTGGTAGTGAGGGCACGATGACAGCGACTGAAGAGGATGTGCAAGTGTTACGCTCGTGAGGGCACTTGCCGATGAAGATAATAGTGTGAAGTGCTCATACTCGTGCGAACACAAGAGGAGATGGTAGTGGTAAGAGGAGAAGGAGCAGCCTGACTACATGAGAGAAACAGGAGGGCTTATATAGCGGTATGGACAGGAGGCTGACCGCGACGGCTAACATCGTGGCTGACCAGAGGTCGCTCCGAATCGTTAATGGAGATCGATGGTCACAATTTGAATACCACGATTTGAAGAGGTCGGTCATCGCATAATATTGTAAGACTCGAAAGGCTGCCATATAACGTCGACGATGGTATGTGTTACCAAGACCTTGAGCGCTAGCCGTCTGGCTGATACTGTAGTGTTTAACGCCATGTTAAAATCCACAGCATGAACCCTCCGAAAGATCCCCGGGGACAAGTTTTACTTTGACATAACGTTATGTATAAGGAAGAGTGAGATATCACGAGTTGGCTGGAAAAGTTGTCGAATGGTCGATGTGGCGCATAATTCAGATTTGAAGCGGAGTTCGGGTTTGAGTTGAACATAAATGAGAGTTCGTGAAGTATTCCCATGTGGTCTTACCGTCTGCATGGTCTTTCTCCCCTTGTCAATATCAACTTGAACTGCAGACCAAGCGAAGTCGCTTGAAGCTATCGAGCTTACCGGCACTCGCCCATAGTATCAGCAGAATGCTCACAGTAAAGTGCCCGGAATGTAAGCCACTGTATCGGCGGCATTGCCTTGAAGCTAAACTTGTTTGCTGTGAGACCAGATTTCGAACGAGACCCTCGTACCGGCGTATGGACATGCCTGGTTTGCCTCAACCCACCAAGGGACAATCGACAACACCATGCTGCTCAGCACGAGGGAACAGCTAAACATAAAAGAAGCGTCGAACTGCGTACACATGAGCAGCATCCTCGTAATGCTGTCGATAAGGAACACTACGCTGCTCTCTCACCATTGGATGATCCATCCCTGCCGACAGACCCTGAGTTGGACGCGATTCTCGATGCTGGCTTTTCAGAGCTCGAGGCAGAAATGGCTGCACGGTCACCGCGTTCTCGACATGCACAAATACCATCTCCACCGTCTGCCAAATTACCATCACGTCTACCATCGCCATCGCGGGAACCGACGAATGCTGGGGGTTTTTCAGACGGTTTGCAGGGTAAGAACATCGCAAAACTAGAACAAGACTTACAGGACTTCGTGGACAAGTGGCTGGCCGAGGGTCATTTTTCAGATACCCGAGACATACCAAAAGACGTTACACAGCGTGGAGCTCGACGTGAGGCCTACCGTGAGTCATACCGAGGTTGATCTTATAACTCTGATTATGTACCACCTGGTTATTCCAGCCGCTTCGACCTCAAATCCAACTAGGCAATCGCGTTCACGTAGCGACATCCGAACGTATAGGCACATGGATGACCTCCAACGATCGCGCTCACTGTCACCTCGCAGAAATTCGGATTTATGGTTACCTCAACCTGGTGATCAGTCACCAGCAGGCTCATTCGTGAATCGGGTCATAACGCGCAAAAGTGGGAAGCGTACAATTATTGTAGAGATGTCGATATTTGTCAAGGACAGGGACAAGAGAGATTTGGCAAAGGTACAATCACACCGCTTATAATCTGATACATCGATCCTCACGCTCATGACATACTAGGGGCTGTAAAGGAATGCTCGACAGCGTTCGAGTTCGCTGCGTCACGACTGACACTGAAGATGTGAATTACTCCACAATATTAGCCTCTCCGAAGGACAATGTTCACAGCTCTATCGACAAACTTTCACATCACCAGCATAGTACCTCGTTCGCCTCCTCGATAACGGTTGGATTGCTTGCTGATTTTGAACTCAAATTCACCACTTAATCCTATTTCGATGCTGTACTGAATAAGCTTGGTGCTACGCCCAAGATCCGATTTCCCTTCGGTGATGATGACATACGCTCTCTCTCACCTTGCGATCTACCTGGGAGAAGACCTTGTTTGATGTGATGTTTGCTGGAAGATGCTTGAGGTTCTTCGGTCCTCCGGGGTATTGAGTGATCAGTCATATTCTCGAAGTCCGCCACGCATGGGCATGCCAGTCATCTATAGACAGATGCCGATGGTAGGATCTGATCATCTCAGCGGATGCAATCTTTGCACAAGGGTTTTCCTGTTCTATGTGTTGACGGGCGTAACGGACCCAACTAGATGATTATAACAGAGGTTATCAATCGCAGTGACAACCATCTTCTCACAACCTAACACCTTCGAGCTTTAAGTACAACCCTCCCGCATACAACTACATCGATTTGGAAGTTTCTCTCCAAATGGCTTCACCAGAATACATTACACGCCAGGTTGGGGCGCCGAATACACCCAGTCAGTACGCCACGACTGTTCAAAGTCTGTCGGACCACCGATACTGACACCAACATTATTACATAGACTATCGCGGCTTTCTTGAAGACAGCAGCACGGGCACCATTATCTCGCCCTGGCACGATGTCCCTCTATTTTCCAATGCTACCCCCAAGTGTCCATCTTCGACCGCATCTGTGCGGCCAACCACCCTTGACATGATTATCACCGCGCCCCGGCATACCACCGCACGAATCCGGATCGCTGTGCGCGAGCCGAGCAATCCACTACGGCATGAAACGTCCCGTACTATACCTGAAGGTTCCAAGAGCACGGAGGTACGAATCAGGCATGTGAAGAACTGTTTTCCATATCATGGTTACATGTGGAATTATGGTGTGGTGCCGCAGGTGTGTTCGTTTGTCCAACCTAGAGCTAATCTTTGTGGCTAAATGGAGCAAACGATTCAGACATGGCAAGAGAGGTCCTGCATGGATGTGGGTGAAGACATGGATGCAGGTACTCACGGTCGCGACGGCGTTCTCGACCTCTTGCATGTCTGTGAGATCGGGAGTGCACTGAGTCATATTGGAGAAGTCAAGCGAATCCGCGTCCTGGGCATGATTGGCGTTGTTTCAGAACGCACCGGCGGCAGCCAGGGCAAGATCGACTGGCATCTCCTCGCGATTGACGTCAACGATCCACTGGCACAGGTGCTGAACAGTGTAGAGGATGTGGAGGACCATTGCCCGGGATTGATGAAGGCGACGTCGGAGTGGTTCCGGTACGTCCAATGGATCAACAATGTTACTAAAGGAGCTTGAGAGCCCAACAGCATCCAGCCCGTCCCGTCCGGAAAACCCCCTCGCAGTCTCACACCGACCGTAGACTGCGCCCGCACGATGGACATCGTGAGGGCATGTCACGATACGTGGCGTGATCTGCACACACGGGACCAGCGCTCCGAGGGCGCGTCCAATCGAACAGCTACGACCACCTCCACCGACGCAGGCGAACACGCAAGCACGAAACAACTACAAGGTAGCAACCCTACCGTGTACGAGCGATCTCAATCAGAGGTGGCTACTATCGCTAGTCTTGGGAGCAGCACGGGTGCGTGTTGTATACCCGGTTTGGTTCATATGTTGATGTCGATGTATCAGATACGGCGGCAAAGTCGTACTACATGGCGTACGTGTCGATGTAAACTGAAAGGATCAGGCCGAATATATCACAACTTTTTATGATACGCTCAATTTAATTCCCGGCCTTGTCTATGCTGAAGTAGCTATAGCAGGAAGTTTGTCGCCAGATGTAGAGTCTGATAGCTTGAGACATATCGTTTAGCGGCTTTGTAATGGAAATTTTGAGGATGCATAAGGAGCTGCGGACTATAAGCACAAGCAAGCACAAGTACCTTGCGGTATAGTACAGCTCTATGAGCATGCATGCATGAGTGTGACCCGCCCATGACTGCGCACCCTTCACCCCATCGACAGCACCGGTATGGTGCAAAGGCCGTGCCTGAATTGAACACTTCCACCGTAGAGACAAGAATGACGCCAGGGGGTGAAATCCTGAGCACATTGGGCCTCGCCGTATAGTCCCAGCACATACAACTATGCGTTGAATAGCCTCGTGTCAAACGCGTGGCTCCACCCCGAGTCGGCATTAGTGAAGTCATACGCATTGCTTGTCGGTGCTTGACAGATGCGGTGCACCCGACGATAGACGCGCTTCTGTCGGTATTGAACTGCCTATAGGACTGGTAGCAGCGATGCATGACGTTGGTCAAGGAGCTTGTAGACCTTGAAGCTTCAGTACCTAGAAGGCGTACTGCAGGACCAGTCTAGAGACCAGGATATAATTCAATCATGCTCGAGGACTTCTTGACGATGGAATCATACATCGATAATCGTCAAGCGCGTGCCTGAATGGCGCGCTTGTCAAAGGGCGGGATTGCGGACAGGTATGGAAGGCGCTTCTAACGACACCGCCCTGCGGAAAACCCGATATGGATAGAACTGTTGTGGCTGGGTAGCTTCGAAAGCTGAGGGGTCGGGTCCTGTGAGGTATAAAGAGGGAACGACTGTCCTGCGAGACCCTCAGAAAACCGACCAATCCTTGTTACAACCGACCACACCCACACCCACACCCACACCCATTATCACCAATGGACCGTTACGGACGTTTCAACGCCTGGGGCCCACAGCCCGCCCAGAGGATGCAGCCCGGGAGTGCACCTATGTTCTTCGTGCCTCTTCCAGCCCAAGTCGGGGGCTACCCTTGGATCAATACGGTGCCTGCACCGATGCCTGCACGTAAGATCGTCATGTCGCCGTTGCGCGCCTGTTGCTCACATGCCACGCTCACAGAGCCCGCCCCACCGGGTGTGGTCTATCCCTTCATCGCCGCGAACACCCAGACTACGGCCGTACCCTTCGACATGCGCAAGGACCCGTCAAGGTCCGCGCCGACTGAGTACGCGAGACACAACCGCTACAGTCTCTTCTCGCAGCCCGTGCGGCACCTGCGCCTCGTCAGTCGCGAGTTTCCTTGGGTAATCGAGATTGCCGACGAGTGGGTCACTTGCGGGACGGTCTGGATGCGCGTGTATACTGCGCTCCAAGAGTACCTGACCGAGATCGAATGGGCGCTGGCCAGCGAAGAACGGCGGCGGAAGATCGAGAAGGCGGTGAAGCACCGAGAGGCAGAATCGGGTAACAGAGACTTGAGACCGCGAAGGATTGACTGGCTAGGCGAGAAGACGATGTTTGCAGGGCTGGAGAAAGATGAACAATTCGTGAAGCAGATGAAGATGCCAGGGCAGAAGCAGGATGTGGACACCTGGATTATTCGATTGGATAGGCGACGAGGATGAGCACATGGCTTCTTGTTTATACCCTGATTATCTAGGGACATTGTGACTTCAAATCTCACTGAAAATAGTTACTGCAATGAACCCACCTTAATGATATACCCAATGAAATATGATATAATTCGTTGCTGCCAAACACCATGTTGTCGGGAGACAGCGGTTTGACGTGTGTATATCTGTGCAGATATAGAGCTGACCCGCGTGATCGCGAGACAAAGACGCAAATGACGGCAGAGGGACCTCGTGATACTGATATCCTGAGGGCAGATCCCACAAGACGCTGGAGCTGCCGCCACCTTTGTACGCTTTGTGCCCAGATTAAACAAAGGCATCTGAAAATTTCGAGAGAATGTTGATTGCCCTGTTCTACCAGAGGATTAAATATTGGCTAGGATACCACCAATTGCTGTAGCTGGCCTAGTCACGAACGGCATATTGGTCCTTCATACCGCTTTGAGAAGCATCTGCAGAAACTCAGTATGCAAGACGCAGGAAATGAGTGTGGAGACTTCACCTTTTACAGGATGGCAAACGTAGAATAGACGAAGCGTAATACATAGGTCTACAGAAAACAAACACACCCTTCAGTTCTTGACACACCGACAACGGACAATATACACAGCATACTATAATATTGAGGGACAAACAGGCTGTTCATTCCACCTCATCCCCAAGCTGCAGTACCACAGCAATTGCCGTACAGGACGAAGGACATTCTTCCTGCCGCATTCTTCAGTAGATAGATGTGGTTTGTCAGGAAATGCTAATAGGATAAGCGGTGCTTTTGATTATATCTTGACAACAAGCTGCCAAGAGACGCCAGTACTGCCGCCCCAATCTCGACCGCCCCTTTGTCAGGATCTATCGCGTCTTCAGGTATAACCCATGGCAAATGGCCGTTCACAGGGCCTAGGGACGAACACACATCGGAGATGGAATCGGACATGCCTAACTCCATAAGGCACGTCTCGCGGAGCGGGATTAAGGCCGGGTTTGTAGGATCGGACAGGCAACGTCTCCAGTAATGAGCAGGGAACTGCGCCCGCAGATGAAGCACAAATGAGCCTCTTCTATGTCTTCTGTTCCTAGAGCGCAAGGGAGCCCTCAGGTCCTATCAGGCAAGACAAAACTTGTACTCGTAGGCAGGCGAATTGGGGCATCTTTCCTGCAGTTCTCGAGCGCATTCCTCGCGGCAGATGCCGTTGGAAATTTTCAATGCCAAAAACGAGGGTCGATGTTGGAAGACAAGCCATACGGATAAACGAATGGACTGCGGAAAGATATGAAGTTCGATAACAGACACTCGCATGACTTGAAGTTGCTTGTAACGTCGAACTTCTTCGAAGAGACAGGGAGGACAGGTGGTGCCCTATACGCAGCAGAGTGAGTAACTGAAGGATGCGGTGTATATGGGAAATAGGGATGCAGGAATAGCGGAGAGAGTGTTTGACTAACGATTACCGACCCCGGCTCGAGGACAGAAGACAGACTGTCTCGTCCGCGCAATAATCTGATCTTATTTGGGGAGTAGGGGTTGCTGCCGGAAAAGACAATGCAAGGGGCTTGCAGGGAACATGCCTGTCCACGGGAGGATCCGACGCACAGGTATAAGGAACCCGTCCACGAGAATAGCCCGCACTAGGAAGCTGCAAGATGCGTCAGCATGGACGGAGCATTGGAGCCAGGTAGCCAGGCGACGGCGACACCGTACAGGACGATGAGCAGACGTCGAATAGCACCGAGCAGGTCAGTGCCGATCCAGATGCGCGTCACGCCCATCATAACAGTGCCTATTCTGGGAAAAGCTCGGTCAAGGCGGTGCACCATCAGACGCCTGCGAATGGGGATGGTAAGGCAAACGCTAGGACGACCGCACAAGACACACCTCCGAGACAGCCAAGACGTTGAAGGAGCGAGGTGGAGGTTTTATAGGTCGAGTGCGCGAAGGTTTTGCAATTTTTGAAGCATAAAATGCTAGGATCAACTGTATATGGATAGGTATGCGGGTCGGAAAGGTGGTTGTGAGGGCGGGATGGCTGTGCAAAGAACTGCGCCTTCACGTAGACAGAACACTAAACTGGGCATTCGTGGCGCGGAAATTCTTGGAAGGTCTCAGCGGGTATAAGAGTCAGGGATATCTGCAATGCAGTGGGTCAGCAAGCACATACACACACCACACACCGCAGGTGAAGAGCACATACCTCGTCGCTTCGAGAGAACACCCACCTCGAGCAACTCCTCTCAATCGATCTCACACCATGAATCAGTCTCAGCGAAGACGAGCCTACAGTTGGTCTCCCACACCACCATCAGTCCCTCCTCAGATTGATCGCTCGCAGTTCATTGTTCCACTTCCGGCAGAATCTCTGCGTTATCCGTGGGTTCTCCTTGGGACGCTTGCTACCACAGCGCCTCGTGAGTGACCGTTCCCTCTCTGCGAGAGGGAAGTGGCCAGCTTACCGCATCTTCCCAGAGCCCGCCCCACGAGGCATACTCTACCCCTCCATCGCAGCGGGTGATTCCGTCATCCTCTTTGACATGCGCAAAGATCCATCTCAATCCAAGAGGGACGAGTACCTCCGCCACCATCGATACAGTATCTTCTCCAACGCCGTGAAACACATTCGACTTGTCTGCAAGGACTTCCCTTGGCAGATCGAGATCCACGACGAATGGATCACATGCGGGACCATATGGAAAAGGCTATACGGAGAGTTGCAGGAGTATATCACGGAGGCGGAGTGGACAATGATGAACGAGTCACGGCAGGAAGTGGTCAAGAAGGCAATGAAACTGCGCGAAGCAGAAACAGGCATCATGGAAATGAGGCCGAAGAGGATCGACTGGTTGGACAAGCCGATGTTCGGTGGTTTGGAGAAGGATGAAAGTTTCGTGCAGCGGGTGACCTGGTCGGGAAAGAAGGCAGTAGAGACTTGGGTTATTCGCTTGATGTGACGGTGGCGAACGTGTACAATTTGGACTATTCCTATCATCCGTGGACGATGCGTTACTTGCACGAAGCCATATTTATGGATCCTAGCATATACCCGCGTTGTCAGAAGATGACTTGATACAATAAAGACGAGATAACTCGCGTCACTTGCACTCATCCGTGGTGCAAAACCTGACGGATTTGGTTCTGGCGACCGTCGCATCTGGTGATTTGACCTGGTTCGACTTTATGTGCTATCTGAACTGATTGTCGTGATCTTGGTTGTGACGCGAACAGATGAAGCTAACGAAACCGATGTATGCGTCATGACAGAATACATATGTGTCAAGAAGTGAACATACCTTTCTGAGATATGCTGCCGCTTCAGTATGTTCAGGACGAAACATATATAGCGCGAACTCAACAAGCTTGAGCAGGATCAAAGCAAGTCAAAAGAAGCGCTGTCGGCGACCCTCAGCGCTAACCCGGCACGTGCGGAGATTTTCCTTGTAATTTGTTAGACGCCGGGATCCCTTGGTTTGCTCCAAACCTTTGAAGCTTTGTATACCCTCTAAAAGCACCCAGGATGGTCTCATTTGTGTAAGCATCAGTATAACGTTCAAATATTCCATGCCTTCTGACGTCCAACGAAATATCTTAGATGTGATGGTGCGAGGACTGCGATCTACCTCAAAGTTGTGTGGGGTATAACACTGAGATTTCTTGTCTTTATCGTCTGTAGCGTGCTCAGATGTGGTCAAGAAACCCAAGCTGGACAAGCACGGCATGATGTGCAACTCGTCCTTTACCTGCATTGACTGCAGTACAATATTCAATGGTCCCGCGGAATGGAAGAGCCATACACAATGCATCAGCGAGGCGGAGAAATATCAAAAGGGCCTGTACAAAGGCCCGAAAGGCGTATGTCTGTCGTTGAGATAGCATTCTACCACCAGCTAATGTTTTAACAGCAACACCAAAATGGTGGATCAGGCGGCGACCATAGCACCCCGAATCAAAGGACGAATGCCAGCCGTGAGGCTCCTGCCGCGAGTAAGTATCAGTCCTGGGGCCGTAACAATGGTCCTCCAGCTACTAGACCTGCCTGGGGGGGCAGACCCCGGTATGAAGGAACTGGTTCTAATGTCACTCCCTTGGGCACTCCAATTCGGATGTCGCCGTTCTCTGTTCCTCCAGTTATACCAACCGAGTCTGAACCAAAAAGCATGCCAACAAAGAACACTGCACCTGTAGACGTGTCAAAGACGAAGGGGGCGAAACAAGAGGGAAAGCCAAAAAAGGATAAGAGGGATAAGAAGAGGAAAGCTGATTCTGCCGCCGAAGAGGTATGATCCTTTCCGTCACGACTTTCCGTGCTCACGGCGTTGTTCCTTACCTTAGGCGACAAACGGCGAAGAGCCACTCCAAAAGAAGGCAAAGGTCGTCGAGGCTACGGCTACTGCCGCCTCTGAGATCCCTGTAGAACCTTCGAAGACCGAGAAGAAAGAGAAAAGGAACAAGAAGGATAAGAAGCGTACGGATTCCAATGTCGACGGAAACAGTCAACCCGCCGTACCTGAGGCCTCAGCGAAGGTTGAGGAGAAGGCTGAGAGTACAGCAGTGGAGAGGGATGGCTCGAAGAGCAAGAAGGAGAAGAAGAGGAAAGGAAAGAAGGAAGGTTCCAACGAGCTTGAACAGCCGCAAGCAGAGAGCCAAACGGTCGAGCAGGCGTCAGGATCCGTGAACGCGTCAGAGGAGACCAAAAAGCGGAAAGAAAAGAGGAAGAAAAGCTCGAAGTCTGAAGCTGAAGCTTCATGATTATGCTCACTGGAACGACTGCTAGATTTCACTTCTCGTTCAATATTAATGGGCTATCTTTGGTCTAGATTTCCTATTGTCCTGCCATGCTATCCATGTTTTGCTATCGTATGTCCAGCATCGCGTACCATGTTTCAATTCATCGTTGCTTCGTCTATATGTACATCTCTCGCGGAGGCCTCATAGCTGTACAGGTAATTCACTAATGGGGGAGGGCTTGATGCGAAAATGAAATGAAAAGGCTTGGTATCCGTCTATCGTGTGTAGACTCGCCCAACCGTCCTCCTGGTCAATAGTCAACGATAGCACTTCGAACAAAAGGAAGGGAAATCCATAGATCAGAAAGCGGTAGTAGAGTCAACCTCAATGGTCGGGACGATGGACGCGATGAACTTGAGGAAAACCACAAGATAGAAGTCTACCCGCATCCCTTCCACGTCATCGTCACCGCCCGCGGCTGGGTCTGCCTTGCCATTCCCACTCGTGCGCCGGAACAGCCACTTCTTCTGCTTGTCCTTGGGCGTGGACGTGCCCGAGGTCGCTTTTCGCTGTGCCTGCTGCTCCTCGATGACCCCCGCATTCATGCGCTCAATGACCTTCTTCATCACACTCGCATGTTTACAAGGATGCACTGAAGCAGCCTGAAGTGTGGCGGAGTGGGGGAATGGCTCAATAGTGACGGTCTTGAACGCGTGATCGGCAGATACGTCTTGGAAGATCTGCGATGGCGTAAGCGGTGTTCGATTCTGTATGGCAAGGGGTTAACACGAGAGGAAGGCGGCACACGAGCAGTCATACCTCGTCGTAGCCAATGAGCCAGATACGTGGCGTTTGGTAGTACTTATCGTACGTTATCATGACATCGTATGTCCGTACTTGCAATAGGTTTCCCTTCGCAACCTCGACTTGACTGAGACCAACTGTGATAAGAACAAATTCGAAACATAGAGTACGGGTACCGCACCTGACATCAATCACGTCCGCTGCTGGCGCAGTGCTCTTTGGCGCCGCAACCGCAGCCTCGTCGTCACCCTCGAGACCCTCCTCCTCCATATCTGGGATCTCGTCCATGTCCGGGATATCTGCAGGACCGGATGCCTTGCCCGATTCTAATGTCAAACTATTCATGCCTTGTGTAACACCATCGTCGTTGTGTTCGTCAACATCGGGTATCTCGTCGATGTCGCCAACGACAGCGCCCGAGTTGCTATTCGCGCCACGCCCCGTATGCGTCTCAACCCATTCGTCCTCCGCCTTGCCCGTCGATGAGAGGTCGCCAAAGGACAGAAGGCGTTCGGCATCCTCGTCTTCATCAGTGTAGGCCAGTGAGGTTGCTCGACGCAGACAGGGTACACCACGCGTCAAGAGGTATTGCTTGTCTGCAGGAAGGTAGTCTCGCGCTTTGGATGGATCCCCCTTCTCCCTACGTCACAAATCAGGGACACGCGTTACGACTTGTACGTACGGTTCAACACGCACCACGTCCACACACCAAACTTGTATGCCAGGAAATCGCCCGCAGCAACAAACTCCTCTGTGATGCAGTCGATGAGATATAGCCTCAAGTATGTCATGAAATACGCACCAGGTGTTATCCGACCATGTTCCTTGAATTTGCTTTCCTTCAGAACCTACGAACACGCTTCTTCAGCTCTATATCCTCCAATTGGTAGTAGTATGAAGCATACTGGGCTGAGGTAATCTCGCACGGCCCAATATTGTTGCTAAATTACGAGAGTGGTTAGCCTCATACGACCTGAAAGTGGTACACGCGAACCTGAATTGCATGCATGATGAGAGTTTGAGGTAAGTTGCAGTTACCATCGATCCTCGAGGACGACGTGCCAAATGCGGCAAGCTCTCGAATGATTGTTTTGCCGCTGGGCGAGCGATATCGCGTACAGCGTCCAGAGGCCATGTCATTGTATGGTAGCTATCTCCGCCATTCATTTTACAAGTCTATCACAGATCCATAACTAAGCTAGATGCCAGAAACATAGGTGATAGGTGGCTGATCTGCAGCTACTCGTCGTCATCATTACATATCATTCGTCCAACTTCCATGCATTGTCTTTGACCAACCGCTCCCGTTCAAGAAGATACTTACCTAGTAGTGAGCGAAAGTTGTTCACAAATATATCCTATGCATGTTGAGAGGACGTTACTCACCCTCTTTGTATTTCTGGGAGCTATCGGAAGCCTTCATGTAATACCAACCTAGACGCTCGTTACAACCCAAACAAAAGACGTCGGCCACAGTATGAACGCCAGTCCTATCCGATAAATGAAGTTGACCATGATGTTCAGAATGACGACAAAATGTACTCACAACAAGGGCCGATCTTCTTTCTTCCCCATCTTCAAATTAGTCGCGGAGTGCATAAGACTGTCAAGTACGAGGTGAGATATGGTGGATATGTTGTTGCTGTATTGAAACGTACTAGCCGCGTCCATCTCTACCAGCAAAAGATTTGCTGATCAATTCATCTTGTAATGCCTACATGCGACTTGTGAGTTCCCACCAAGACAATCGATTCTACTAAGCATCGAACGCACAATTGTGGTCGAGCAATTCGAACAGCAGAATATAGGGCGATCGTGATAAGTAGAGACGACCTGTGCCTTCGTGTCAGACTTGATGTGCGCCATGCAAGTAATGTTGGCGAAACGTCCGTGGCCACGGATGGTTGGGGAGATAAACGACGACGCTTCAAGCGAATGTATTATGCACCAATCCCCGCATAACAGAAAGGGCCCAATCTGCACTCGCACAGAATCTTGATAGCAATGAGTTTGCAATTGCGACTATGTCAATATAGAGCTAGCTGGGCATGGGAGTTGAATGATACCAGCGGCGGAAAGCAGGCTGGTGAGAGTAAGTGCTGAGGAAACTGCGCATGTGATTTCCAATGTATAAGCGCCCGTCGTCAGCGGTATCGCGATAGTTGGTCCCCCAAGACAATATTATTGGGCAGCAGTGCTCCCAGAGTCCGAAGTACCAGCCAAATCGTTCATAGCTTTCTGAACTTCTAATCTCTCCAGTACCGCACGATGTAGACTGGACTTTGTACTCCGGGCGATTTGTTTCGATTTTTGCTTTGGGGTTGAGGAGCCTGAGTCGCCGCCGTCAGAGGTGGTATCGTTCTGTGCGGCCTTGCCTTGCTGTTGAACATCTGATAGCACAGAAGAGTTATACAGCAAGGAAAGACGGTCGGGTGTTGTTGACGAGGTGAGATGCGAGGGAACAATGATGGGTGTAGGCCGAGGGGGAGGTGGCCACTGTTTTGTATGATATTAGTACGCTTATCGAGGCGCGCAACATATATCGTTGTACATACACCTCTGTTTGGCTGATTGAAATGCAAAGCGGCCCATGGCGGATATTCCTTCTCTAGCTGGACCAGATGATCCTCTAGGAACTTCAGGCGATCTAGCAAAGAGCGAGGAGGTGATGGGACTGCAATCGGAGAAACAAATAAGATAAGTCCAATGTATGAATGTCTGTGCTCACCATATCGGATGGCAACATGTGTTTCGATATTTCGAAGCCGCTCGTCCAGAGCAGGATACCGTTCCGCTGTTACGTCGCCATTGTCTTGTGCGGATGAACGGTCGTTGGGTTTCTTCGTATCGCTGGTTTGCAATTTGTCTGCCTGGGTCTTCATGGTCTTACGAAGTGGTCCGCCTTCATTCTTTGCGATGTCATATTTCATTTGAAGGTCTCGATTTTGAGTCTTCGCATCTGTACGAGCACACGAAGGGATCGAGGTGTCGGAGGCATTCTCAAACGTGCCGTTCTCGTCAAGTTTACGACGTTTTTCTGCTAGGCTCAAAAGAAACTCATTCCTGTTTGATGCGTCATTACGCGCTCTGTTCTGGGCTAGAAAGCGAGATATAGACTTGGTAATCTGCCAGAGCAGTCAGGAACGCTACCAGAAATACAAACATTGCGCACAAACTCACTGTTGTCGGCGTCCGAGGCTCAACCCCAGGAGCAAAGCGGACACAATCAAGTTTTCGCTCGTCCAGAGAGGCGTCTTTTTCGGGGCTTTCCTGTTTCTCAACCGACTCGGCCGCGAGCTCCTGTATACTGGTAAGCAGCATAGTGTGACAGTCGTGATTAACACTCACAGTCAAGTCTTTCGACAACTGAGCGAGAGCAGATGGAAGTTGCTTTCGCTCCCATTCAGGGTTGAGTATTAGCATGTCAGCCTCGAAGCCCCGCAGTGTCTCGGTCAAACCAACAGATCGTAAAAATGACTTTATTACACCATCCCAGTGTTTACGAAACGGTGGCGGGGATATATCTGGCCGTGGAGCGCTCCATGCTGGTTCATGCTGGCCTTGTGATAGAGATGTCCCTGGGATTCCCTGCGTCGAAGACAGTGCGCTTGGCGTATACACCCCTCGGTAGTTTCCCGGTGAAGAATAAGAGTAGCTGCCTGAAGGTGAATAATTCGTCCAGTTATGTGGTGATTGAGTGCTATATGTAGTAGTTGAAGGGCTGGAAGTATTGTTTTGTGGGGTCCAGGTATATGTACCAGCTGCTATGTTTGAGGAAGGTTGAAATTCTGCACTGAAACCCGTGTTGTGTTGAGTATAACCACATTGCATCAGCGGAAGACTGCATGATACATCAAGAGACATACGGTGGAATATCGACCACGATTTCACTTGCGCGCATCGGATCTGCAGCATCATTCTTCTGCGACATATGGCTGCAACATTCGTCAGTTTGAGAGATTCACACAAGGTGACTATAATATAACTCTCACCGATCAGCGTTAGCCGTAGATGAACTCGCCGCGGAAGGCGGTGGGCCTTGCACCATTTCAGCACGAGAGGACCTAACGAATATCACAAAGCTAAGGATCGAAGGTGCTTTGCTGCTCACGAACTCTTGAAAAGTTCAAATGCTAATGAATTGCACGTGATCGCTTTCCGGAGCGCGTAGACGCCAGCGTGAGCTACGGTCTCTTAATCACGACTGACACACATTCCCTGCACATTTGCCACCAATTAAACGATGCTAGCAGACAGCGCACAAGCTCGTACACACGAGGTTACATTACCGCCCGAACTGATTCTTTCCATACAACGGGTGCTTGAGCTGCATCCCGGCGCCGACAGCGACCCACTAGACGACCTTTCCGACGACTTCAACCCTGTCGGTATTATTAACGAATTCTTTCCCGATGGTGTGCATTATTTGTCAAATTGTCCATAGATATATTGAATTGAGGTTTTTGCAGAGCCGTCTCTTGGCCAGTTGGAAGCGATCCAAACTCGTCTCATCCAGAGCGAGCGTGACCTCCAACATGAGATAGATACGTTGCAGGAAGAATTAAGTAAAGAGCAGGATTCTAGTAGAATGCAACTAATACAAGAAATGATTTCGGTCTGTACGTCTCTACTCGATAACCCCGAAGTGCATTAATTATCGCTTGAATCACAGGACCTCCTCGGACAGATGTCCCGCATTCGCGAGAAGGCGACTGAGTCTGAGGCTGTTGTCAGGAATATCACTAAGGAGATTCAAGTCCTCGATTTAGCCAAGAAGAACCTCATACAGAGTATGACAACACTCAAAAGATTGCAAATGCTCGGTGCGCAGTCTAGACATACCAGTGACAGGCAATCTAGCTCACTCGACCCGTGAAGTAAATGCTCTTGGTCAGCTTGAGGAGCAAATAAAGGAGAATCAGTACCAGGATATAGCTCAAACCTTGGCGGTATGTAAGCCTACGCTTTGTTGTAATATATTCACACAACTACAACTATCATCTAGGCAGTAAAGCAGATAGCCAATGCATTCAGACCATACACATCCGTACAACGTATTTCACAATTATGGCGACGAATTCAGGAGATACAGGGTGAGCTACGGACGAAGATAGACGCAGACTGGGATAAGTTGTACGTGACTACGTCTACTAACATCAAGTGTACTGAGTCGATTTCTACAGTTACGCTCAAGATCCTACGAAACCAGTGAAGGCTTCTACGATGGCGGCTGCCTGCCATGTTGTCGATGTTCTTGGTCAGGAAATACGAGTGCAATTCGTGGATCGCTATGTTGCTCTGGAGCTGAAGGAGTATAGGCGTATATTCAAGGCCACAGACGAAGCTGGTCAGCTGGACAACGTCTCGACGCGTTTTGCTTGGTTTAGGCGTCTTCTGCAAACTCACGAGACCGAGACCGGGAGGGTTTTTCCGGGAGATTGGCGAGTCGGATGGTATTTGACTGCCAAGTTTGTGGAGGTCACGAGGTGAAGTCTACTCTTGTGCCAGCTTGACCCTACACTGACGATCCGTACGTATGAAGAGACGACATGACGGCCCTGCTGTCGAAGGCAGGGTCTAACCTGACAGTAAAGCAATTGCTAGATACCCTGCAAGAAGTCCTTGATTTTGAGGCTTCCATAGCCAAGAAGTACGCTACATCGGTATGCACATCTGAATACACATCCGAACACGTCACTCAATAAGCTATAGATTCAGGATATCCTGAAGGCCACACAGCCGGCAGGTGCATCTCGTCCGAACAAGACAATTTCGTCTACTTTCGAACCACACATGGGAGTATTTGTTGCGGCCCAAGACAAGTTTGTCATTCCTTCTATATCTATGGTTCATCGCTCATGTGAATTTGATTCCTACAAGGGCTCTTTCAGGTATGATGTCGCAATACCGAGGCACTAAGTCCCGAAGTTCTTTAGAAGCGACACTTCGCACATCGGAGGACGACGCTGCAGCGCATGCACTGGTGCTCCCAAGTTCTACAGAGTTGTTCTACTTCTATGCGCAGAATTTGGAGCAATGTGCCAAGCTATTCACAGGCCAGCCATTATATGATTTATGTCAGCTGCATAAGAAGTGGCTTCGCATCTACGCAGGTCTGTTGAACTCAGTCAATGTCTCATGCTATCTTCTAACGTGTCCACCGATGCAGAGGATGTTCTCGTAGCAAGCATGAAACGGTATGTTCGAGATCAAAGGACTTATGTGCTGGTTTTGACGTCTGTCTAGCCCCGCTGCTCAATCACGTCGTTCAGTTGAAACGCGGCTTGACGTCAACGAACTCAAGAATGCTTGCACTTTAATCAATACGGCGGACTATTGCTATACGACCGCTCTCGAGGTGAGAACCGTGAGCTTGCAATGTACCGACGACTTACAATTGTTGGTGCCTCTTAGCTGGAAGAGAAAATTCGAGAAAAGATCACCGACGAGTTCAAAGAGAAGATATCCCTCCAAGAAGAATGCGAGCTCTTCATTAAGTAAGATTGATTATATGTGAGCTTTCGAGAGGGTGCTGATGCTGCGCGCGAACAGTGCCGTCTCAGCCGCCATAATGGTCTTATTGCGAGAGCTTGAGAACGCTACGGACCCAGCATTCACCGCTATGTCACGTACTGCATGGGGAACGCTAAGCCTCGTCAGCGGGCAATCTGCATACGTGGATGATCTAGTCCGGGCCACCGAGGGCGTCATGGAGGTCGTCAAGCCCCTCCTTGAGCAAAAGCGATACTTGAGGAATTTCTTCGACAAAGCATCCAGGTCAGAGAATATATGACGTCGTTGTCGGAAGAGCACTTACATTGGTTACAGTTTGTTATTTGTGAAATTCACCAATGCACTGGTTAAGAGCCGTCCTCTCAAGGAAATAGGAGCCGAGCAGGTACGTCTAGAGCAATTGTGCATATGCTCGCGTTGACGTCGACATTTAAGCTGCTGATCGATCTGGGTGTCTTGAAATCATGCTTGTTGCGCATTCCCGGAGATGCGCACACTACGCCCAAGTGAGCAATTTCATTATTCAGATCTTGGGGATTCTGCAAACTAAATGTAAACTACAAGCTATACTCGTAATGTCACCAAGAATACGACAAGGCTGGAAGCCCTACTGAAAGTTATCGTCACTCCTATCGTAGGTGTCTATACGCCAAATATAACGGATGATACATTGAACAGACTGCTTCAGGATCCTGTAGAAGGTTTTGTCCTCAACTACACGCTGCTCATTGGCGATCTCTCTTTCTCCAACTTTCAGAAGGTGCATACAATTTAAGGATCGTTTGTAATACACCACTAAGTTTCTTGCAGATTCTCGACCTTAAGGGCACACCAAAGGCACAGCAGAACGATCTCATGGATTCCTTCCTACAAATCACAAGCACGAAGTCCGAACTTGAAAGCACCTCGTTTTTGTCTTCTCTTGACATGGATCCCGGATCAACTTCTTCCAACCTCCAAAGTCCCGGCGGCAGCCGTCTCAACCTTGCCACTGGAGAGAGCATCCTCGCAGCACTATCTTCTCCCCCGCTTACCATGGGAACCGATAGATCAGAGACCCCGAAGGTTGAGCCGACCTCTAAGTTCTCTGATTTCCGAAGATTCGTGAGCTTTGCTGTGAGAAGAGACTCCATGCAGCCGTCATAGAATCATAGAACACACAATCCGTAATCGTTCTCTGCAGCATCCTATATGGTGTTGCATTTGGTACGCTGAAAACAGGCGGCTTGATAGCACGGCGAGGTCAAGTGTGCGCTTTCCGCCTGGTGCCTCGTAATGCAATCTCTGACGTGCGTCCTTGGTTGCCAGCTTGCCTTCGATCTGTATCTCTCCTTTTCCCAGAAATCCTATGTAGCCAACGACCATCACAAAACTGGGGGTAATGTTCTCCACTGGCTGGGGAATATGTGCTGTAAAGCCTTGGGATTGTGCAGAAGATTCCTCAGAAGGATATAGGTCCGTTTGAGTTGGATAGGTCTGAACATAAGTAAGACTGTTCGGTTTAGTGAGCGGCTGCTGGAGGGTCTCGCGTTGTCTCCATGGTTTGCTCTCCATAAACAATGTGCATGCACTGCAGTGATGGATGTTGGTTCACGCCATGGTCCTGCATCCATCCGATCGTACTGCATTGTGTTTCTATTGTTGTATCGAATACATATGACAGACTGAATTCCTTCCCGTGTAAAGTCTTAATCCCTGATCCAAATCCTGTGGCGCAGATATCATGCAATAACCTTGGGCAAGCCGTTGTCTCCAAGCAAAGCTTCCTCTTCGTTGAGGACCCTCGGTCCATCGCCAACCCTGGTGTGGATCAGGCTCTTGACTGCACCCACAGGGAATGGCTTTGCTACAGCGGTGTTGAAACCCTCTACAACTCCACCTGCACCGACACTCGCGGCGCCGAACAGGCCAAATGGATCCTTGAATGGCTCAGCTTGAGGAAAGTACTTGACAATGAGCGAGACGATCTCCTTGAGGTTTTCCTTGGGCGCGTAGATGACTGCGTTGGGGCCGGCATCGTATGTGTAGGCAGCCTTCAATTTGCCACCATTCTCAACGGAGACGCGGTTGTACTCCGTGATAAGCGCGATGATTGCGCGCGACACGTCGTTCATGTAGAAGATTGGCGGGTCGGTGTCGAGCGCAACCGCGTGGAACTGGTTGGAGTCTTGCATGGTGATGCGCGCAAACGCGTCGAAGTCCCGAGCGAGGATAGCTTTCTTGATCGCTTCCATGCGTGCAGGTACGACGTGCTTGATACGGTGCTGCAGCAATGTTGAAGTCTCTACGGTGCGCTGCATGCCCGACGTAGAGCTGGTGCCCTTCTTGTCATCTGAGACAACACATATGAGGGCGTGGATGTCGGGCCAGTGTGACTGGGGCGCGACTTCGACCGCTAACGAGTCACTGCCGTCCGTCGCAGACCCCATTTCCCATGCCACAAACCCGCCGAAGAGGGAGCGACACGCTGATCCTGATCCCTGGCGGGCAATGAGGGACAGCTGTGAGGGTGAGGCCGGAAGAGCGTAGAGAGCTGCGAGTGACGATACGAGTGCAGCGAAGCCAGACGCAGACGACGCGAGTCCCGCGGCAGTAGGGAAGTTGTTACGCGAGCAAATGTGGACACCCCAAGTGGACAACTACGTGCCAAGTGGATGAGTTCAATTGTGAACGGAGAGATACATGGAGCGTACCTTGGGCTCATTTGGACGTGTCTCCTCGACTTCACGCCGCAGCTTCTTCAACTCCTTGATACACGTGGCAAGACGTCCACCCTCCTTAATCTCTTCCTCGATGCCATTCAACCATAGACGGTCTTTCTCGAAAGCCGGATCTGCGCGAGATGTCGTAGTCGACCGGAGGTGATCCTGGTCAAGCGTCACAGACAACGACGAGTTTGTGGGAAGGATTAGCTTCGTGTCTCGCTTTCCCCAGTACCTGTCGATCTATCAGAAATTTTCACCCGACGTTACGGTATACGACTCACTTGATGCAGGCGATGTTAACTGGTGCAGAGGTTGTGGCTTGGTATACGGTCATCTTGCGATAGATGTCTAGAGCGAAAGCGGGGGGTCTGTAGAGACAGTGGAATATCAAGTTACCCGGTTCTTATACGAAGCGTTTTAATTGTGCGATGCGGTATAATCGTCCTGGCCTCGAGGTGGTATGGTTCGATGCCTGGACGTTGTACCGTACGATAGATCCAAATTTCCTAGACATACAGATAAACGCCCATAGATTAGAACGTCCCCAATGATCGTCACGTGCGTAATCTAGATTATCTTGCTTACGTTATCAGGACCCGCTTTCGAGGCTCCGATTCGTCACTGTCTTGCACATCGACCACGACCACTCCTTCGCTGTCCACGACGACGACGACGTATTCTGTTCTCAAGTACACCACAACACTCTCTACTTGAAATTTTATCATTATCATCATCTTATCTACCCGTACACCACTCATCGTAACAACGCTCTTGTCGTTTCATAAACGCTTCTTCGGGGAAGACACCCGTCTTTGACTGGTCGCTCAGGGTCTCATTATCCATACCACAGCTTGACGCTTTCACCTCGTATCAGTGACGCTCTTGACGAGCATCGCTGTCCATGCGATGTTCTACCCCCAACAATCCCCAGCGGTAAACCAGAAGCTCTCACAGCACCCGGGGCAGATCCACGACCAGTCACCTTGGTCTCGCACGGCACACCATGGTGTCCTCGGTCCCCCCAACCATGTTCAACCTCCAACATCTCCTGGTTATCCCATGTTCACTCACACGAACGGCGGCATGACCATTCAGCATCATCCACATATGCAAGGGCCCATGGTACACCACCATCACCAGAATTCCCTTTCGCACCCTTACCAGTCGCCTCCAAATGGTAATGGAATTCCGACAGGTCTCGTACCTAACGGCTCTCCAATCAATGGTTCTATCACCCAAATTATGACCCCCCATTGGCAGAACCAGTTGATGAAGTGCGAGGTGCGTAATTCCTCTTTTCACTGAAGCGCAGCCATTTATTTGAAACATAGATGATACGTGCCTCGCGATCACCACATCATCGTGCAAGGGCAAGCGCAATGGCATCCAGGATAGTGCAGAAGGCGGCAATACCTATACAGAACCCCAACACGGTGAAGCCACCGGAAACAAATGGCGCAACGAAGGAGGGGGATTCTGTGGGTGATACGCCGAAGTCGGTGGCTTCAACAGCATCGCCTGCGCTCAATAGCTCACCGTCAGCCAACTCTGCCGCTGTCGTTCCAATTGCGGACACCTCGAGACCAACGGGACCGAAACCTCCAGAAAACACATGGACATCGCTGGATATGGGTGGAGTCAACATCAAGAACATACCTTCCAATTCCGGCTTGTTCTCGTTCACCTTCCTTCTCAATCTGTATCTCAACCACAACGCTTTGACGAGAATACCCCCTGAAATCACCAAGTTGCGGCACCTCGAGCTCTTGGATTTGTCAGGAAACAATCTCTCGGAAGTACCTCCAGAGCTGGGTATGCTCACATCGCTCAAAGAGCTGTATCTTTTCGACAACCATCTGTCGACGCTACCCGGTGAACTAGGTTCGTTGCACCAGCTGCAGACGCTAGGAATTGAAGGAAACCCACTCGACCAAAATATGAAGCTTATGGTCCAAGAGCAGGGAACTCCAGCGCTCATCGCACACCTCCGGGATACATGTAATCCGCCTGATCCACCACCTCCCCGTAGTTGGAGAAACGCGGTTACGGAGAGCGAGCTCATCAGTATGCGCAACGATCCTGACGTCGAGGTCTTCAAAGTGCTCTGCTATAATGTCCTGTGCGAGAAGGCCGCCACAGCACGGATGTACGGCTACACTGCCTCTTGGGCTCTCACTTGGAAATACCGCAAGGAGCACATTCTGAGCGAAATCAAGAGCCACGCCGCCGACTTCATATGTTTGCAGGAAGTCGATAGCGCACAGTATGAGGAGACATTCCTGGAACATTTGCAGGACGATGGGTACGAGGGAGTTTATTGGCCGAAGTCCCGGTATAAGACGATGAATGACGTGGATCGGCGGATGGTCGATGGTTGTGCTATTTTCTACAAGAGAGACAAGTGAGTATTCGCTGTTCGCGCTGCAATTTTTGGTTCTGACGACCTTCGTCCTACAGGTATACACTCGTAGAAAAGCAGCTTATCGAGTTCAGTTCCATCGCCATGCAACGGTCAGATTTCAAGAAGACAGACGATATGTTCAACCGTGTACTAGGCAAGGATCATATTGCCGTCGTCTGTCTCTTTGAGAACAAGGATTCTGGCACACGACTCATCGTTGTCAACGCTCATCTCCACTGGGACCCTCAATATCGAGATGTTAAGCTCGTCCAGACGGCTCTGCTTATTGAGGAGGTGGAGAAGATTGCGAGTAGCTTCGCGAAATATCCGCCTCGACCCCCGGCACCCTTATCAACCGCCGGCTCCGCAGGCGGACCTTCCTCAGGCGAAAACAACGCCTCGTCTCGCCCGCCCCCCCTGTACTCTGATGGCACGAAGATCCCCCTGATCGTCTCCGGTGACTTCAACTCTATACCGGATAGCGGGGTGTACGAGTTCCTTTCCTCAGGCACCGTGCCACCAGACCATCCCGACTTCATGTCCCACCTGTATGGCAAGTACACCTCTGAGGGCTTGCGGCACCGGTTGGGTCTGAAAAGTGCCTACGGAACGATTGGGGAGCTACCAGTGACGAATTACACGCCGGACTTCCGCGATGTGGTTGATTACATCTGGTACTCGACGGCGAACCTGGCCGTGAACTCAGTGCTGGGTGAAGTGGATAAGGGATATCTGGAGAAGGTGGTCGGTTTCCCCAACGCTCATTTCCCATCCGAGTATGTCTTTCATTCTGTTGTTTCTCATTCTACCGCTGACAAGCTATTGCAGCCACTTGTGCATTGTTGCGGAGTTCAGGGTGAAGCCTCTCAAAGAAGCTCCTGCACCTCGTCCGCCGCCGGTGTTCCCAGATTCACGATGACACTTGTAGGTACATTATACGTTCCTTCTACGTTGTCACTTTATCTTTCTGGTTTACATATACTCCACTCTTGTAAATATTATAAGAACGTTTCTGTGTTCTTGACGCGCCACCCTTCTTCTTCTGCCGTAGCTTTCCTTGTGGAATACATATCTTTGTTCTGGTTGTTCGTAGTGTTACCTGTCCGGTCCTTGCTTGCTAGTGTAGTCTCCTCGTTAGCATTCTGTCTTGCGCGTTCAAACACTCTGCAAACCTGTAGCATGTGCGTGTACCCGTCTTGTCCAATATCATAGTTTGAAACCTCCAACTGTCTTGTGATTATTCCGTATGACACGATTGTGGCGGACTTGTGCCTCAAGAAGCGCCTTGCCTCGGGGCTCCGTCCTTGAACTACAACCTCCACCTGGATACAAGCATGGCTGCATGTAAGATTATCTACGGGACAGCATGGTACGTTCGGTTATCTTCTATATTGTACCAGTATGACTGAACTTTATAAATAGGAAGAAGGAGCGTACGACTGCGCTTGTTGTGAGCGCCGTGCTGAATGGCTTCCGGGCAATTGATACGGGTGAGCAGAGCTGTTCTACGCGCTCCGCCAAACGCTCCTAATTGATTCGTATTGTGCAGCGGGTCAACCCAAGCATTATCGGTATGCTGAGTATAGTGGACCTCCGAGTAGATGACCTCACGATAGCTCGTACATCGTGTCAGCGAGGATCTCGTCGGAGAAGCTCTACACATCCTTTACGCCCAGCATAATATCAAGCGAGAGGATCTCTTCATCCAGACCAAGTGCGTCACAGACTATATCTGCAACATCTCTGTCCTAGTTGACATCTTCAATAGGTTCACGTCACTGAGCGGTCAAGACCAATCGAAACCATTGCCTTACGATCCATCCAATCGGCTGGAAACGCAGATACAGGACTCCTTCGAACATTCCTTGAAGAACCTGAAGACGACTTACATCGACAGCTATATCCTGCATTCTCCCCTTGAAACCCTATCGCGTACCCTCACAGCCTGGAAGGTGCTCATGGCTTTACAGGATGCTGGGAAGGTCAAGTACATTGGCGTGAGCAACACATACGATGTGAACATCCTTGAAACGTTGGAGCGGGACGGTGGGCGCAAGGTGCAGGTTGTCCAGAACAGGTGGTATGAGGGGAACGGATTCGACTCGAAGGTCCTTGCGTACTGCAAGCAGCATGGCGTGCAATATCAGTAAGCCTTCATAAATTTAGTCTACTTACGAGATTGACGAGATCCCATCCTTAGATCGTTTTGGACCTTGACGGGGTCTCCGACGCTGCTCATTCATCCATCACTGGACAGCTTCGCTCACTCGAAACAGTGCACGTCTGCTCAAGCATTGTACCGACTCGCTCAACTTGAGGGCATCACTCCACTCTCGGGAACGAGCAGCGAGGAACATATGCAGGAAGACATTGCCGTTGAGCAGATTGAAGTTAACAGCGAGGACGAGAAGAAGTTGCACACCGTACTTTCCTGGATGGGTCTTCGTTGACGCACTGGCACTTGTGTACCTCTTGTCTCTACGTTCGATGTCTATATTCCTATAGTTCAATGTATCATATGCCTGGGTATTCATAAATTTAACTTTTGGAAGACCTTCCTGTTTGAGCGAATGTGTCGGCGTCCCTCCCGCGCCTCGCGCTTCTGCTGAGTAGCGGGGGTCGTTCACGCCCAACCGCCATGTACGCTTGCACAAGCACTTTACGAAGGATTACCATCACACGCAACGTGCGTCCATTGCGCATCATCACTCCCTATCCTTTCGCACACCCACGGTTCATCACTTCACTCCGAACACGAACGAGCTCGTATTCTACGGACGCGACCGCTAAACCGCCTTCCGATCCTTCTGCGGGAGAGTCCTCGACATCGCACGTTTCAAAAGATGTTGGCTCCACCCCATATGGAACAGAGCCTCTTCCAGTTACAGAGACTTTCGCATCGTCCTCTTCAACCAGCGAGACGCCAGCAATCGACGGAGAGCCTACCGAGCAGACATTCTCTTCACCCGAACCTCCCGCTGCGGGTGATGCTAGTATAACAGGTGCACTTCCTGAGTCTACAGCTTCGCCATCAACAAACGGTGCCGAAAGGGGGAACCCACAAGGAGTAGAGCCTGTGCAGGTCGCCGAACCGCAAGCCAATGCGACCGGAGACTTGGAGGTTCTCAACTCCCATCTGCTAAACAAACTGTTTCGTGCGTGTGTCATGACTCTCTCGGCCAAACATCTGATGTTGATGTCTGACGTTTTTTCTTAGAACCTGAAGAGCTTCGTCCTCTCATGCAGGTTCCCAGTCTCCCTACGTATCCGTCACCGTGGATAATGAAAATAGAAGCATACAAATATCTTCTTCCGCTCTATGAGCGTGGCTGGTATATAAGCGAAGAGCCCCTTCCAACCGGACAGACGAGAACGTGGCCCACACTCAAGAAAGTGTTTCGGTTCAAGAGGAGGGTCTCAAGTGCGGTGTTTATAAAAGAAGTTGCCGATACCATGATTAGGCTTCAGGTACGAAGCCCTGACATCTGTCTGTATTCTTCGACTAACCTCCACGTCCCAGCACGATGCAACGCTACTACTTGAAGGGCGCACCGTCACCTTGGAGACTTACACTCACTCTGCACATCCCCCAGGGTCTCTAAACAGATCGATGTCGGTTCCTGGTGTGACTTTGCACGACGCCAATCTGGCAATTGAAGTCGAGAAACTATGGATAGAACGCTGCGAAGATGGCCAAGCGCAGCAGAATAGCAAACCACAGCACGACCCACCAAGACGCAAAATACTTTCTTTCGTCGTGTACGCCAGGAGCAAGGGGTATATCAGATGACCTACATGCCTGCGGGGTGAACCTACCGTAATATTGTCCAAGCTGGCCGCTGATAAGCCTTGGATACCATCTTGCAGTAAGCGCGGGGGCAATGTGGACTAGCTGGACCATTCTGCGCATTTACGCGTCGTACAAGTCTATATGTACGTTGCGTATACAGTACATACATTGCGGTCTCTAATCCATGAATTTGACTGTGAGCTTGGGCGTCGCGCGCCGTTACGTAAGCTCACATCAAGCGCCAATACGACAAGTCTGCGGACGACCTCTGTCCATTCGAGTCCGTGTTGAATGAGCTTACCCACAGCGATGACCTCTTGTTCCAGCATATCGCGCCTCCAGCAATGTTTGTTACTGCGAAATGTCAGACCAAGGACAATATCACTATTGACCGTCCGCTACAACTCTAGCAATGGTACTCCTTCGACCCGCCGACCAGGTCGCCGGTCCGGCCTAACGATAGGTGAGTCTTGGGTGAGTCTCGCACAGCTTCGTAACCTGATTATGAGCACCAAACACCTCCCAGAACCTCCGATCTTGCTGCCGCGCGTGCCTGCAGAATGGCGGGCAGAGCCTACAGGCGACAATCTCGAACCGGATCTCGTCTTGGACCCGTTCCCTATACCTCACAAAGGCAGACCTCCTTACACATTGTTATCCGATGCATATGCTCAGCGATATCTACGGAAGCTGCATGAGCGAAATTGGTTCATATGGATCGCCCCACTTCCGGACTCGCCTGGAGACACTGTACTGGCTCTAAGAAAAGAGATACCCTTCGACCGTCCAGACGACACAGCTAATTTTGCGCGCGAACTTTTGCAACGGATGATGCAGGAAAAGGTTCGTTTTGGCTATCTGGCGTCCTTTCTGCTGACTACATGATATATCAGAACGAAGGATTCTTGCAACTTAATGACTTGGCACTCTCGTTCACAACGTGGACTCGCACTGCGATAGCCCTTACCCCTTCCTTTCAGTATCGTGATTCGACCTGTCAACCTGGTATCACTATTGCAGATGTTCGTATGGCCTTCATTGTTGAGAGTTTGTGGGAAGATTACTTCAAAACGCTCAGACGACCCTTCCCGGAAAAACGCTTACCACCATCCCACATCCGCGGAGTCCAGAGTATAGATGATTACCTGAAGCCAAGGAAAGGTCAAATCATAAACGGGCAACTAGAGCGCCATCGCTGCATGGCCTGCGGTGGCGCACATTCCCTTGACCTATGCCCCCATCGCACCAAAATAAAGCCTCCGTATGGTTGCAAACGCTGTGGACTTGATCACTGGACGATAGACTGCCCTAGGAGTCCCCCAAAGTGCAGTGCATGCGGCCAGGCCCACGACATAAGGAATTGCCCAACCCGCCAGGATTTCGAACCCCCTCATGCTTGCAGGCAGTGCGGCGGGGACCACTGGATTTATGACTGCCCTAAGCCTCCAATATGTCTTGCTTGTGGTGGTCGACATCATATCCGTGACTGTTCCGTACGACACACCATCAAAGCGCCTCCGTGCGGCGTGTGTGGAGAGAACCATTGGAGAATCGACTGTCCCGGCATTAATAGGACGTGCCGTGCCTGCGGCTGCGATCACAACCTCAGTGAATGCCCCGACCGCCGCCGCATTCCGCCTCCCCATCCGTGTACGAAGTGCGGGGGCAACCATTGGACGATGGACTGCGACCCACATGTGAAATGTCTGGCATGCGGGGGCCACCACCATATCAAAGACTGTCCCGACCGCCAGCACATTCCGCCTGTCATGTCTTGCAAGCGCTGCGGCAGCACTGACCACTGGTACGACGACTGCCCCACGCCGAGACCGTGCCCCGCATGCGGCAAGGCTCATTCGCTCGGGGAGTGCCCGTCGCGCCGCGACATACCCGTGCGGCACCCGTGTCCGAACTGTGGGGGTATGCACTGGGCCGTCGATTGTCTGGAGAAGCCCAATTGTCCGGCGTGCGGCGAGAAACACACCTTACACAAGTGCACGCGCCGTGCGGAGTTTCCGCCGTCGACGCCGTGTCCAATCTGTCAGGGCAATCACTGGACCGTCGACTGTCCACAGAACAAGGCAGTGCCCGGTGGGACTCCTCATGCGCATGTGCCGGGTGTTGACGATTTCATAGACTCCCTGGTCCAGCTCGCTCGCAACCGCAACTCTCCTCCGTAGGCTGCATGTCATTATGTGACATGGCCGTGCCTGGAATTACCGTTGTTCAATCATGCTAGTAGCTGGCATGTGGTGCGATGCAATAACACTACTAGCCGGACGCATGGAGGGACAAGGCAATGACGTGATGTTCACGTCCAGCGTATAGTCCCGACAATTGTCGCCTCGCCCTCCAAGGGCGCACGGGTTAGTCACATGAGACGTGCATAATTTGCGCCACTGTACTATAGATGCGTATTATATGCCATCTGCCAGAGCGAGTAAAAGCAATTGTATGACTAAAGAATGTATTCTCCAAGAACATCAAGCAAGGTATCCAAGCAGCCACCGGGTATCGAGATGATCTGTAATGAGAACGAATGAGCGTTGTAGTAAGTATGGACGATCGTAAAAGATAGTTTGAATGAAAGTCTGCGCAGGGGATTATGATGGAGAAGGGATGGCCGGATGCATAGTCGCCATGTAGCCCACCGTCCGGAAGAAATGCCTGACAGCGAGAGCCGCCTTGTAGAGTCCAAAGTCGTTCTTATCAACAAGGCGAGAACGAAGCTTCCACCAAGGAAGTTCCTTTCGTATGGCCACAAAGCGCGTGACAACCTCATCGATGGTGGGCCGTCCCTTCGGGTCATCTTGTACCATGTCGGCCACCAAGGGCGACATGAATTCCAAGCCGTTGAAAACCTGAAAACGGTGCAAGTCAAGCTATCATGACTGTTGTTTAGGGACTTGCGTACTTGCAAGAAGTCTTCACGTATCATATTTCCCAGGTAGTAGATGTCCGTTGGAAACGGGTCGCATGGTTCAGCAGAGTGCTGGAATTCTGGAACAGTCTTGTCGCCACCCCGAATCGGAGGTTCAAGCGGTGGGCCGTCATCAGGGTTATACTTCCGAGATAGCCCGAAGTCGATGAGGTAGTATCTAGTGGGATGTGCGGTACGGTTATGATGCTTAGCGGGACCCCGCATGTCTCTAGTGTTTGTATCCCTGAGTGGGTGGTATAGATTGGGGTAGAGCGGAGTCGGATCCATCATGATGTTCAGATTCATAGTCTCTGCAAAAGGCGTTGATTGCGTATATTAGGCCACAGGACAGGCGGGGTACTCACCTATGGGCAATACGGCACTGATGCATAAATTGCAAACCCTATAATCCAATTTTTGTGAATGTAGAACGTCCATGGTTTCATGCACAACAAATACCTCGAATATCTGGCCAAAGCAGTCGACTGCCTCTCCGGCAGTCTTGAAAGAAGGACTATTGAATCTCCGTAACAGAGGCATGACTAGAATATGGAGATTATCTGCATCGGGTACGTCCAATACCTCAGATATTCGGATACAGTGATTCCGAGGATTCGACGCAATCGGTTCCTTAGAGAAGAATGTGCTGAGTTCCAGCTCGTGTGGGTGTGTGGTAGACGAGATCTTCTTCAGTGTCACTATCTTGCCGTCTGAGATGCGAGTCGCGTCCAAAACATTGGGATACTACATTGACGTTGAATAACATGCACATACTAGATGTAATGCGAACTCACGACTGGTACTATGCTGTCTTCACATGACGGCGGTGGCACACCCTCTCCTCCCCACGACGGCGCCCAATCCGAATGGTAGCGAGCACGGAGTAAGTATCCCTTTTCCTTCAACCATCCCTGATGGTCTCGCCAAAATATTTCATGCTCCCGCAGACGGGACGGGTTTGCAGGTTCAGTTGAAGTGGTGCCCGGACCGGGAGATCCAGCGTGCTGCGACATGGATCGTGAGCTTAGAGCGCAACAGCTCGCAAGGCACACAGTAGCCTTGCAGGGACGACGAGCTCTTGTGCACTCTTGGAGTGAGGTTTGGTAGGGGTAGGTTAAGTTTCAATAAGATGACCGCGACAGTCAAGCTTACCGACCTATGGGCGCTAGAGTTCACGCGTTCGTGTTATCGCCAAGGCACGCCATCATGCATCACGAACCGAGGTGTTTGGTTCTTCACCTCAAACTATCACTGTAAAAATCGCTTTGAATCTCTAGTGCTCAGGTATACAACATCACCTCAGCACTCGATTAGGCTCCCAAATGAACCCACTGTTTGCAACACCGATGGCCCTCGCTATCGATATCAGAAGGTTCATGCTTGGTTTATTCACACCGTTCATAAGTGGTGCATACGCTATCAAACCCATGCGAGACGTCGAGTTATCGGTGGACCGAGACGACATATACCAGCAGCGTAAGCTCTTGTTCAATGCTAATTAGAGCCTTTCATGCATTGATATGATCCGTTGCTTCCAGCACAGGCAAAGTCGTTCTACCTTGTGACGGTTCTCGCTGAAATTTTATTTCTACATCCGCTCTTCGTGAGATGTCAGACGTCGGGCCATCTGTCGAATACCGGACCATCTGAATTTTTGAGACACAAGACGGTCATCCATGACTCGCCAGTATGAAGGCTGAAACGCGGCTGAGCACTTTGATTTATCATGCAGAGTAAGGCATGGCTCACATATCTTCTTGAATGCATTCATTTGATTTATTTCTTCTCTGTTAGAATTGATGTCAGAACTGAGCATGTCCGGTCAGGGACACTCTTGGGGATGTCCAGCGCACGTAATTTCGTACGATCATCTGTGACTTACTATTCTGCACGAATTATGAGTGCGCGATTACAGATGGCCTAGCTCTTTGTCGCCTTTTCAAGGCCCTCTGTGTTCGCGATGAACCTACAACAGAGAGGCACGACCTGTATAATCGATTTGTGGGTCATCGCAGTACGGAAGCGTCAACCACTGTCTACTACTTGTTGGAGTTTAGTGCAATGTTCTTTGTCGCATTCTGCGAGCTTCGGGTCACATAAAACTCGGTAACACGTTGAATCGCGGCAGTGATATACAAAGCGGTCTTGAATCAATTCACATTTGCACCCACAACTGAGAGGTGTTGCGCCGTGTTGTCGGGCGGTGGCGGGTGCTTTGGCCTTTGGGATCGTCGGTTTACCAAATTAGGTGAAATAGGCTTATTATGGTAGGTGCCCGTCTTTGACCAATAACGAACGATTTTGTGAGAGCATAACACTCATTGAGCCTGCTGCGTTATTCATGAAGCTTGTGTTGTGTTGCGATACCCGTCAATAACCTGCAGGGAAAGGATATCTCATGTAATTGATACGAGGTTTGCAAGCTACCTGTTTGAACGTTCAAATACGACGATTTGCTAGGCAGGGTGCGTAGTAGCTATGCCTGAGTAAGATATGTACTGGGCCTCGTAAACCTCCATTTAACTCTCGTTTACTCACCGGCGCACTACACTCGTTCGCTCTTGAAAAACTTACAATTTCAAGCATTGATCCGGCAGTAGGCTTGTAAATCGGTATCCGTGGGGATGAATCGCTAGCCGCGGGTTTACATCAAAACGAGTACAAGAGAGCGCATACGCTCGGTTTTCCAAAGTACTTATACTTTTGGGGCGAAGCCAAGCGTTCCGGCCTATGCTGACGCATATTCCAACCTCGCGCACATAGTCGCTTCTCTAGGCTTGTGCGTGGGACTCGCTAGAACACAAGAAAGGTGTTAGAGTCATCGCTGTGATAAGGAATCATTGACCTGTACATCAATGGACTTGACAGTTGCTACGCCGCTTCTGCTGCCTCTCATACGTTCGTATTGTTCATCGCAATCAGCACAATAAGCCAGACCTATCTGTGACATATGTGAATTTCGAGAAGCTTGGGTAACAGAAGAGCGTGTGCAAGATGGTATCTCCAGGGAGGGCAATCTGATGATCTGAAGGGTGCTTAATGTGGACTGTACGGGGAACGTACCAAAACTGATCCCCAAGAGTCGGGTAACAAGCTACACGAGGGAACAGCAGACTCACCTCTGAACGAAGGGAGATGATATGAACCGTAGTCCTGGATACATGGAAGATATCTCGAGGTGCTGCAAACAACATCGGCTCTTCTTCACAAACGATACGAACGGAGCTTCCACCAGAAGAGGACTTCCTTGGCCTTTCGGAATGCGCCGCGACCTTGATACTAACTCGTCTTGAACCATGTCTATAATCAGAGGCACCATGAAATCGAGATCTCGAGCTCTCTGGGTCGAGTGTAATCAGGTCAGATACGTCAAACACGGAACGGACTGCGAGACGCACCCAAAAAAAGATACACGTGCGCCAGGTTGCCCAAGCAATGGACACTCATCGGGATTTTCGACTAGTAGAATTCGTCTGCATTCAAAAATTTATGGTAAACCTTGGTACCGTCTCACATGAGATGTTCCAGTGATGAGAGAGCGTCAAGATAATACTCTCAGCCTGAGGACGGGCCTGAGAACAAAGTGATTCCTTAAATGCGACGGGAGAAGTTCGATTGACTGAAAAGCGTTTATTGACTTCTACCCATGGATGAGTCGTGACAGACATTTCTCTCGATACAACAGGTTTGCCGATAAATGACCGGATGGCATTGAGGTAGCATCTATAAGGTGTACTAGAGTAAAATTATCATGGACACGCTCTTAGTGAATCGCCCTTACCATTTTTTGTCTTCGTCCTTTGACTAGTGTTGTAGTCCCAGTTGAAGTTTGTATCGTGCAAGCTTGTGCGACTCATCTTAATGAGTCAAGAGTCAAAGATCCACGGACAAGACCCGCTGCCCAGTGTGATGTTCTGTAATATTGTTCTATAGCGATTGACCATGGTGGAAGTGGACACGTCGCTTGGTTGGCACAAGCGCACGCGTCTCTCGGCCTTATTCCAAGAGTCACCCAACTCTACTCAAGCAATCCTGGAGACCATCTCTCAAAGGGCAACGCTCTCCATGCGACGGCCTTTCAATACAACACTCTACTGTATATGATCGCCGCAGTGTCTCCCGATGTCTCAGCATTGATACATTCGCAAGCACCGCCTTTTCACTATTCTCATGTCTGTATACAACGCTCTCTTTATCCAATCCTTGACGACGACGCTTTGTTATTCCACTTTAAGGCGTGTGCTGTTCCTGTTCCCCAAGCATCAAAGTATATAAGATGTCGTCGAGAATGTGGCCCCCAAGTTGAGCCGTACCTTCCTCGCCGTAGCTACACACCAACATGGACCACTCCGCCCTCCATGTTTTCGAGCAGGGGTTTGAGGATATTGCCAATATAACCACAGCTGGGAGGATGGGTACCGCGATTTACAGGACCTTGAAGAATAATAGCTCGACAGCATGCCTGCGGCGTGGACAAGACATTCTCTGGGAAACGATGGACGTCCTCCGGCAGGACACAGACGTTATCCCAGAGAATGAGTGCGACACTCTATGTAAACGTCATGACGAGTAAGCCACATACAAACCTTCTGCTCTCGCCTCCCATTGATCTGTCTACACTCAGACTTCAAGCGGAAGGCCGCGATATCGAGAAATTGCTTGAACAGCCATTCAAACTCAAGCATCTAGTTACTGGGAGAGCTCTGAAGGTGAAACGAAGGGCGGGCATGTTTGAGGACAATACGGTCATATTACAGGCCAGAACGAAGGTATTCTTCTATGCACACGTATATCCAAGTCTCACAAGGACTAATTTCTTTTCGATCTCTATAGAGAACTTCTGCCACGTACCGCAGTCAGAAGATTCAGAAACGGACCCAGAATCAAGCTGAGATAGATGGTACGTGAATTGGTGGCTCATGGTTTAGGTTCTGATACTCAAGACGGCTTCTATCAGCGGCGGCAGAAAGGACAATTGTCGGCAACGATGCTCACGACCACCGCACTGACGAGGGCAATTTGCCAGATGTACCCAATGTTCCCTTGTCTGGTGACGAGAATAGTCCATTACCTGGCGATCCAAATACCCCTCCGTCCGTCGTCAAGGACTTGGATTTTCCCTCACTGACTGATGAGAATATTATCTCGCCTAAGCACACATACCCCCCAGATGCTCACAAGTCTGTATGAGTATGCGCATGCGCTCCGTGACTATATATATAATTATAACCGCCCATTTTCACTCTGTTATTCTCCCAATAGTCTCACATGTGTAATCCATTCCAGTCTACTACGTTGCGTATGACACACTCGAAACTCACTTGGTACGCATTAGGACCAATATCCTCGGACGTACCATGACGTGAAATTGATATCCTGAGCTCATCATGGGAGCCCGAAACGTTTCTAAACTTCTCAGTTGTACAGGACGGCGGATACGATAGGACCGGGTTAAGAAACCAATTGGAATAAAACAACCTGTTTAAACGTCTGTCTACTATTCTACTATGCTGTGCTTATATACCCGCGCCGCGTCAGGCGGTGGCGACTTTTGACCTCGACGTTTGCAAACTTGAACGTACCGGTGCTGTTACTCGAAGTTGTGGACGCCAGTAGGGATAAATCCGGCCGTATGTTATCACCGTCTTCGCTCTTCGTCAGAGTGAGGGGGTGAGGGGACGGCTGGCCAGGAGGTCAGACTTTTGAGAGGGTGAACCACAGAACTGTCCCGATCGGAGTTAACATCAAGATCAGTTCAAATACAAGGTTGGCTATCCAGGATACGCTTTCGTAGGAAAGCAGAGGGCTCCCGTGGTGATGCATACCCCGGGTCCCCATAACCGATCATTCCTTAGGCCTTAGGATTCAGGCATGTACGCAGTACGCTGTGTAGAAGAACAAACGACCGATGCCAGGCCATCGCCATGCCAAGGTAGTAAGGACTCGCTCACCCGGGCCGAAAGATCACACCAGTTACTTGCCTGTCGCCCCTCCTGCACGTCAGAGCATTGTCTTGTACGTTGATATCGGAATGCTTGATATGAACGACGCACGATAGGTATAGATTCAGACTAAGTAGTGGCTACAGCCTGAACGATGAAAGAACGTGTGTTGATATGGAGCATAAAGGTATTTCCAAAGAGGATCGGGTATCCTGATAGATCCGGAGTGTGAATGCGAGCGAAGAGGCAATAAAGGGTATGTACCAAAATTGGCATGAAGACAGTGTTACAAGCTATACCGCAGAGGGAACGGCAGAACGAAGGGTGGTAACGTAGCCTATTGTTCTAAACACATGGTTGATAGCTCGAGGAATTGCGAATAACGTCGGCTCGTCCTTTCGAACAAGGCGCCCACGTAACTTCCACCAGGGAAGGGCCTTCCTGAGCTTTGCGAAACGTGCCACAACCTCGTCGATTGTGGGACGCCTCGATGGGTCGTCTTGAACCATGTCCGCTACCAGGGGTGCCATAAATTCGATGTTCTTGAACTTCTGTATTGAATGTGGGGATAGGTCAGACACGCCAAACACGCCAAGTGCTGCACAACGTACCTGAAGGAAGTCCTCACGAACCAGATTGCCCAAGTAGTAGATATCCGTCGGAAATGGGTTACAAGCATCGTCCGAATTCTGAAATTCGGGGACGGTCTTGTCGCCACCCCATATCGGATATTCCATTGGCGGGCCGGCGTTGGGATCATACTTTCTCGAGATGCCGAAGTCAATGAGATAATACTTTGTCGGCTTAAAAGTGCGACTGTGGTGCTTAACATCCTTCTTGAGGTCCATAGTGCTTCTGATCTGCAGAGGGTGGTACGGCTGTGGGTATAAGGGTGTAGGGTCCAACATGATATTCAGGTTCATGCAATCCCTGACGAACGTTGAGTATACGGCAAGGACACATCTGATATGACGTACCGATGAGCAACATGACACTGGTGCATAAACTGCAGTCCCTGAGAAGCTTTCGAATAAGCCTGTGGACCCAGCATAAGAATGTTGGCTATACCTCGAAAACTTGGGCGAAGAAGTCAATTGCCTCGCCCACCGTCTCGAATGAAGGATTATCATACGGACGCAACAGTGGCAGAACTAAAAGAACTGTGTCCTCTTCGTCCGGAACATCCAGAACTTCGTATAAAGGAGCACAGTGATTCCTTGGGTGTGATGCGAGAGGCTCAGTGGAGAAGAATTCACTGATCTCCACCTCGTATGGATGAGCCGATTTAGACAGTTTCTTCAATACGACCCTCCTGCCGTCGGATATGCGGATAGCATCTAGAATATGGGTATACTTACGAGGGTAAATTGTCAGGCGTGTGTTCTTAGCAAATCATCCTTACCAAAGGTGATAGGCCGTCTTCTGTGTTCCATGGGCGTACGCTGGTGCCTTCCCATGAAGGCTTCCAATCAGGCTGATAGCGTTGACGAAGCTTGTATCCCTTCTCTTCCAACCATGACCGATGGTCTCGCCAGAAGTCCTCTGGAGGGAGTATTTTACCAGCGTCCGCGATTCTTTCCTCGAGGGTTAAAGTGTTCGTTCGTCTACCAGTTCCAGAATCCATCGAGGTAGATGCGTATAACGAATGTGGTCAAACGTAGAGTAGTACTATAGCAATTGTAGCCATAAGGCCACAACGAAGTCCGAGTTCAAGGTGCAAATAAGCGCTTGGTTGACATAGATTCGAATTTCGCACAAGGTCTTCTCCGAGAGTCGCCCACCTTGACACAGACATTCGTCTCGGAGGACAACATCCTCGCCATGCGAAAGTCTTTCAGGCTAGAGTACAACAATCGGTTCTATTGTTCATGAACCGGCGTTCTTGATCAGTTGCGCGACAGTGATGAGTACGCTTCTTGTCTCTTGCCATAAGCTGAGTATAGGCAGTGCTTATTACAAAGTCCCTGTACTGCGCAAAAGACTGCTGAACGACTTTTCTCATCCCTCCAGTTTTCCGCTAGAGTTCAACTTGTGGATCGCGTTGTTCGATATCGCCATACCATCATACTCAAGTGTCCAAATTCACATCGCCTTGTCACATCTCTCTCCACTATCATTGTGAATCAGCGCCCTTCACGACCGCGCCTTGTTGACATGCTCCTTTCGGGCACAAAGCGATATTCATTGCGCTATATAGACGTGTAGAACGCTTTGATGACGAACCAAGTTGAACAATCCACCTACTTCTCAGCTCTCTTCCCATCACCTCTCCTCAAAAATGAATAACCTACACGCCTGTTCCACTCTATTTGATACGATGACGATGCTCCAGCGCGATCAGGACGTTATACCCAAGACAGATTTCGATAGGCTGTGCAAGCAGCATGAGAAGTGCGTTATATTCAATCTCTTCGCTCACCACTCCATTTACACGCGTTTGATCGACTAGAATTCAGCTCGAAGGTGACAAGGTCGAACAGATGCTAAGTGAGCCGTTCAAAATCAAGGACGTCCTCACGGGGAAGACTCTACGAATAAAGCGGAAAGCATCAACATTCGAAAGGAAAGCAAAGGATCTGAATCTCGCGACGAAGGTTGCATTTTAGCTCTCTTCTTATTCCATCATCGTCTAATTGTCTGTCGCCTTCTAGAGGATTTCTGCGGCATGTCGCAGCCGCGACATCTTGAAGATGCCGGCACTAAACCAAGCTGAAGGTGGTGTGTACAGCTCTTCGTTCGTCTAACGCACGGCACGTTCTCATTATGTCCCCTTCTGCAACGAAAACACAAGTTACTGTCATTGATCATGAATTCGAGCTGGAGGTACGTACTGCAGATGCTGAATGAAATATGTCCAAACGCTTATACACCGTTTTCGTTAGGCTGAGCCAACTCTCGATGAGTGATCCGCGCCAAAGTGACTTGCAATATATAATCGACACACTATCATCAGTTCTGGGCATCATCTACGTGTACTTCAATCTCTGAATATAACTATGCTTTGTGCCATGTCGCGCGCCGAACAACGATGTCTGAGAGGTTTATTGTGCTGTTGTATCGTTCTAATTCGTACCCGAGTGCGATCGATCAGCCTATGTTCCACGGTGAGCAGTAGAAGGATATCTCTTATCCCCTCCCTGAATGCTTCCCAGCTCCGGACGAGACAGAGCGTCTCTTGCTGTCATTTCGCATCAGCTAAAGCCGTTTTCACTTCTCATAGAGCACAGATTCGAAACTCCTGCGATGAGCTACTCGGTCATCAATAGTTGAAATAAGCCACAGATCGCGAAAACATGCCAAAGTGAGTACAAGGGAACCGATTGTGGCAGAGCGCAGCTTGTGGCATCTGTTGTCTCTCTGGCATGCGCGTAGAGCCTCTGGTAGAAAATGACCGTAGTTGCACCGCCATGATAGGTAGGGAACGCAATGCGACTCGCCGACATATGATCTATCTGGCATTGTTCGTCACATTTAGCACTACGTGCATCGAGTCTAAGGGGGAATGTGCGCGTGTATAGAAAGAAGGTATTAACGTATTGCTAGGTATCCTTCGTCGGATCCAAAGAATGACATGTTGAGGCCGGCTAGATAAATATGCACCGATAGTTATTCTTCACGAAGACACGCACATGGATCATTGCAGTCATCGGCTTTTGATGTTCTGGTATACCTGCACCCACAGGATATCATATTCTTACATTGTATTGTTGGCGGTCGCAGGAGCTATGGCCGGAGGCCCCGACGCTTGCCTATTTAAGATAAATAGTCTTGTTATGGCAATTGATGATGTTCGACGCTTGCGGTTGGCGGACCGAATTCCTGCGTCGGTCGAACGAGTATCGTATTTCCGTCGTGAAGTACGACGGGATACGGAAGCAGATACCAAGCTGATAATTTAGGGTTCAATAATCCACATTGGAGGAGTATAAGGCAGCCGGCATGCCCGTTTTACAATACGCTTTAGGACGCTCACAAGCTGACACGTATCCCAGCATTGATATGCAACATGTGCCAACTCCCTGGCAGTAACATCGGAGGGTACGCTAGAAAAGAGAAGGTTTGATATCACGATCAATTGCCATGTTGGGCAAGGTGCCATTCTCTCGCCGTCTCCCAAAGGTTCGCGTTGTTCATCACATTCAGCACGCGGGTGTACGGTAAGCATGATTTCCGACAGAGTAACGACAGAAGCATATAGAGTAAAAGACCGTGTGTTGGTTTGAAACGAGGAGGTAATCACAAATGCAAAAATAATGGGTATCCCCAAAGATCCGGGAACTGAAACAATGAGGCGGAGCAGAAGGGTATGTACCGAAAATGACCTGGGGATCGGGTGGGGGGCTACGCTACGCTGAGGGCACAGCCGGACGAAGGCTCATAATGTAACCCATCGTTTTGACTGCGTGACCGATAGCCCGAGGAATATAGAACAACGTCGGCTCATCTCTACGAACAAGGCGAGCACGTAACTTCCACCAGGGAAGCGCCTTCTTGACCTTGTCGAAACGCGCCACAACCTCATCAATCGTCGGACGTTTCGACGGGTCGTCTTGTACCATGTCCTCTACTAGAGGTGCCATGAACTCGATATTTTTAAACTTCTACATTGGGTGCAGGATAAGTCCAGACCCGTTGAACACAGCAAAAGTTGGGGACTCACCTGAAGAAAGTCCTCGCGAATGAGATTTCCCATGTAGTAGATATCTGTTGGAAACGGGTTGCAAGCCTCGTCCGAATTCTGAAATTCAGGAACAGTCTTATCGCCACCCCATATCGGATACTCCGATGGCGGGCCTGCAGCGGGATCATATTTTCTCGATAATCCAAAGTCAATGAGATAGTACTTAGTCGGCTTGGAGGTCCGACTATAATATTTGGCATCACCCTGGAGGTCCATAGTCCTCGAGATCCGCAGAGGGTGATATGGCCGTGGGTATAACGGTGTAGGGTCTAGCATAATGTTCAGGTTCATGCAGTCTCTGATAAACATTGAGTATCCGGCGGCTATGCACACGTTATAACGTACCGGTGAGCAACATGGCTTTGGTGCATAAACTGCAATCCCTGTAAGGATTTCCGGTCAGTCTAATACGAAGGTAGCAGAACACGATCCTCGAAGTACCTGAAAGATTTGAGCAAAAAAGTCAACGGTTTCGCCCACTGTCACAAATACAGGGTTGTCATATGGCCGTAGGAGTGGCAAAACCAAAAGAATTGTGTCCTCTTCGTCCGGAATGTCCAGGATTTCGTATGTGGGAACACAATGGTTCCTGGGATGCGAAGCAAGAGGCTCAGCGGAGAAGAATGCACTGATCTCTGCCTCGTATGGATGGACAGCCTTAGACAATTTCTTGAGTACGACTGGCTTGCCATCGGATATACGAGTGGCATCTAGAATATGTGTATGCTGCCGAGAGTCAATCGTCAAGGAACATATTCTTGAACCGCGCTCACCATAGACGACAAGCCGTCTTCCCTCTCCCATGGCCGTGCACTGGTACCTTCCCAGGAAGGTTTCCAATCAGGTCGATATCGACGGCGTAGTCTGTATCCTTTCTCCTCTAACCACGGTTGATGGTCTCGCCAGAACTTCTCTGAAGGTTGTATCCTACCCGCTTGAGCAACTCGTTCCTCGTGGGTCAAAGGGGGCGCTGCTCGCTCGCCAGTTGCAGAATCCATAGACGGAATGAATCCTCCTAGCGAATGCTGCCCAGTGCAGAGTTCTATAGCGAGTAGAGTACAATAGACGTCACGGTGGCCATGAGGACGCAAATAAGCGCGCTGGTTCCGCTTGGATGGGAACTTGGAACTTGGCTCAGACGCACAACGAGCTCTCTCGACCTTATTCCAAGAGTCGCCTGATTCACTCAAACAACCATGAATATCATCTCTCAAGCGGCGAGACTCTACATGCGGCGATAGCGATGAGATACAACAACTAAATCTTCCACGGTATCTCTCAGTTAATTGCACACAGGCACTGCCTCACCACTTTTCTCGTGTCTTTGTCTAGTAGCTTTGTCTACAGCTATTCTCTTTAGTCATGCCTTGACAACGGCACTTGTTATTCCGCTTTGGGCTGCATGTAGTTGGCTTTGCGATTAGGATATCTAGGACACCTTCGAAGACCGGTCTCAAGTTAAATTGTGCCCTCTCGCGCTCTCGTATATCAACATGGATCACGCAGCTCTCAACCTACTCGAACATGGTGTTGACGATTTCGCTAATATCACTACCATTGGGAGGATGGGTACTGCGATCTATAAGACCTACAAGAATAATAGCTCCTCGGCATGCCTACGGCGTGGGCAAGAGGTTCTCTGGGATACGATGGACGTGCTGAAGCAGGACACAGCCGTTATTCCAAAGGACGAGCGTGACTCTCTGTGTATGATTCATGACAAGTGAGTTCTATTCAGCCTATCTGCACTGACCGCCTATTGATATGCCTATGCAAAGGCTTCAAACAGAAGGCCAAGATATTGAAAAACTGCTTCAACAACCGTTCAAAGTCAAGCATCTGCTCACTGGAAGAGCTCTGCAGGTGAAACGAAAGGCAGGACTTTTCGAGACAGAAGCACTTGTACTACAAACGCAAACAAAAGTTTGTTACGTCGTTATTTGCAAGATGTCTCGCGGCGACTGATTTATTTCGATGTATTCACAGAGAACCTCTGCAAGGTACCGCAGTAAACGAATCCAAGAAATTCCACGGAGTCAAGACGGTGTTGATGGTTCGTAAAATACTATCTGTGTCAATGTTCCAGGCCCTGATGCTCATAGCGACTTCGCCAGAGACCGCAGAAATGACGGCCTTCGACTCCAATGCTCAAGATATTCACGATACAAGGGATCTTGCCAGGCCTGATGGCCATGATATCCCGTTGTCCGGGAACGAGAATAGTCCCTTGCCTGGAGACCCAAACACTCCCCCATCTGTCGCCAAGGATCTGGACATTCCCTCACCGAACCAAGGCACTGTTTTTGCTCCTAAGCATACTTACCCTCCGGATGCTCACAAGTCTATCTAGCCGTGTATATGTCATATATCTTCTAGCTATATAGTTGTTATTTGAGCTCGGTTTGCCATCATCGCGTGACGATACGGCGGTCATGTAATTGAGTCTAGTTCAATCCGTTATGCAATGTACCTCCGTAGCTCTCCAGGGGTTATTGTTACCGATTGTAGACACCGGCGTAGAAACGGTCGTCGGGTCCTGCGGTCGTGGCACCACATAGTTTCCCGGCCCAAGATACTTTACAGTGGCAGTTATCGGACAACATGATGATTTTCATATCTGCGACCACAGGAGACAATATCAATGCTGCTGCGCCGAAGTATCGGATGTTGGCGAACGCTTTGACCAGTCCATCCCGACGGTTTCCATTTCTAGCTTGTCCCATTATAGCAGTTGCTCGTCGTTGGCGCCGGTGGTCAACACCGGTACCGCACCTTTGCGCTCTATACTAGTTGAATGGGGATCAGCTGAGCAGAAATTATACACTGAAGGAGAAATTTCATCTCTATCTGAGAGTGGAACATGCTTTAGCGTCAGACACGCAGGCGCTGATTTGCCGATGATAGAAAATGAGCAACTTGCACTAAGGCTCCGAATATTAATAGAGTCCGTTTAACCCGCGTACGGCGCTCTCCCTTGACTATCGCAAATGATGTGAATGTTGTGTAGTTTGCGCGACAGATGGCTACACATAGATATGCTGACAGTTTCAACCCTGTAGAACAGGTGGTAACCGGTTCCTGAGTTGCACTGATGCGACACTAGCATCGGGAAAGTCATAAGCTTACACCAAAGCGGGTACAAGAGCAACCGGTGTCGCCAGAATACGCTTTTGTGACGGAACAAGATGCTCGCAGGCTCACAACAGCTGTCATCTCTCCGGGCGTGTGTAGAGAACACAAGGGAAGGAGTCAGGACTGATGCCAGAATCGTCGCCACGCTGGATAAGAATTCATTCAAACAGATGTCATCAGACTTGGTAGTTGCGACGCCGCCGTGAGATATTTGTAGCGTTGATTGCAATTTGCACGCGTGATCTGGACTTTGAATTGTGTATGATAAGTATAAATTCTGGTAGAGCGACAACAGAAGTATAAAGGGTAAGAGAGCGTGTGTTTACATTATGTATGAAAGTATCCAAGAGGGTGCAGACGATCGGGGTATCCTCAAAGATCCGGGATGATTTGATGAAGTAGGAAGAAAGGGTATATACCGAAGGCTGGATTAGAAGCTACGCAGACGGGGCTGCAGAACGAAGGGTCATAGCGTAACCTATCGTTCTGACCGCGTGACCGATAGCCCGAGGAATACCGAACAACGTTGCCTCATCTTTGCGAACAAGGCGAGAACGTAACTTCCACCAGGGAAGTGCCTTCTTGACCTTGTCGTAACGCGCCACGACCTCACCGATCGTAGGACGCTTCGACGGGTCGTCTTGAACCATGTCCGCTACCAGAGGCGCCATGAACTCAACATTCTTGAATTTCTACATTAGGTGCAAAAAGTTCAGACAAGTCGGATACAGCGATGGCGTCGGGACGCACCTGCAGAAAGTCCTCGCGAATGAGATTCCCCAAATAGTAGATATCCGTCGGAAATGGGTTGCAGGCTTCGTCCGAATTCTGGAATTCAGGAACCGTCTTGTCGCCACCCAATATTGGAAACTCCAGCGGGGGTCCGGCGTCGGGTTCATACTTTCGCGACAGGCCGAAGTCGATGAAATAGTACTTCGTGGGCTTAGATGTGCGACTATAGTGTTTGGGTTTAGTCTTGAAGTCCATGCTTCTCCAATCTCTTATAGGGTGGTATAATCGCGGGTATAATGGCGTCGGATCCAACATGATATTCAGATTCATGCAATCCCTGATAAACGGTCAATATGACTGTTGACATGTTGTAGCTATACGCAGAGTGTAGCGTACCGGTGAGCGACATGGCACTGATGCATAAACTGCAAGCCCTGGATCGATTCTCGGTAAGCCTGCATGCGAAAGCAGAAGACGTCATAAAAATACCTCGAATATCTGGGAGAAAAAATCAATCATTTCACCCACTGTCCTGAACGGGGGGTCGTCGTAAGACCGTAGAAGTGGAAGCACTAAGAGAACCGTGTTCTCCTCGTCCGGGACATCCAAAACATCGTAGACAGGGACGCAATGGTTCCTTGGATGTGACGCGAGAGGCTCGGTAGAGAAGAACTTGCTAATCTCTACCTCAAATGGATGTACATCTTTGGACAGTTTCTTCAACGTAACTATCTTGCCGTCCGCTATACGGGTTGCATCTAATATATGGGAATGCTGACGAGGGTAAATCGTTAAGAACACGTTCCTAACAAATCATCCTTACCAAAGGTGATACACCATCCTCCATCTCCCATGGCAGTGAGTTGGTGCCCTCCCATGAAGGTTTCCAGCCAGGACGATACCGTGGACGAAGCTTGTATCCCTTCTCTTCCAGCCACGGTTGATGATCGCGCCAAAACTCCTCCCAAGGTTCTATTCTACCCGCTTGTGCGATTCGTTCCTCGAGGGTCAACGCCGCGGCGGTCTCTCGCTGACCACTTGTAGAGGCCATCGAAGCACGCTCCTTATTGTGGGTTGGAAGTAGACTTGGATAACGATGTGATGACAATGAACGCAGTGGCCATAAGGCCACGACGACGGTTCAATAGGAAGGCACAGATCAAAGAAGCGCGTGGGTGGGGTTGCGCTTGCCTGGTTTAGACGCGCTGCAAGAACTGACTCGGGACAACGACATTAATATTCCGTCTGGTAGGGCAACACACTCGCAGTCTCTTGTCACGTAAAGTCTTCCCGAACTACCAGCCGTTCCAATTTTCTCACGTTTGCTATCACCGCACCGTCTCTCAGTGTGCCTGCACTGATGGTTTGTGTCGGTTACTACACATCGCTGCCACAGCCTCGAAGTCTCTTTGTCTAGTCGTTCTCTTCTTATTCCTTGACAACGCTTCGTTCAACCGCTTTAGGCGACATTGTATCTTCGGGACTCCAGCTCTTATATTAGGATGCCTGTGCGGATGGCCGCAGGTCGAACCATTAGTACAACTGACTCCAGACTCCAGTATGCCAGTGGACCACACCACTGTCACTATGTTCGAGCGTGGCGTCGAAGACATCGCGAACCTGACCACCGCCGGAAGGATGGGCACTTCGCTGTTCAGGAAACTGAGAGAGAACAGTTCAGCCGCGCATCTACGGCGCGGGCTACACTCTCTCTACGAAACAGTCAACATCCTTGACAGAGATCAAGACGTCCTACCGAAGACGGATCGCGACATTCTGTGTAGACAGCACGACAAGTGAGGCANCTACCGAAGACGGATCGCGACATTCTGTGTAGACAGCACGACAAGTGAGGCATACTTGTAGTTTTTTTTTTTGCTGTCATTCTAACGGTATGGATAGGCTGCAGACGGAAGGCGAGGAACTCGAGACTCTGTTACAACAACCATTCAAGATCAAGAACATGCTCACTGGAAAGGCTCTACGCGTGAACTGGCGGGCAGGAGGCTTCGAGGAGCAAGCTGTGAAACTGAACGACAAAACAAAGGTCAGCCGTCTCATAATCGTGTCTTATCATATTGACTAAATCTGTTTTGGTGCCCCAACAGAGGACTTCTGCGCGGTGCCGCAGTAAAAGCATACAAAACAAGCCCTCGAATCAAGCTAATGTAGACGATAATAATGGTTAGTGACATGCCTTTCACTCATCTTGCAGGCGCAATGCTCATATGAACTCAGCAGCAGCAGCGGAAGCCACAGCTGTCAACCCTGATGCTCAGGACATCGAAGAAGACAGGGAGCTTGTCTCGTCTGGTGCTCGCGATGACCATTCTTGGCCTAGTGATCATGTCAACCCCTTGTCCGGCGGCGAGAATATCCCACTGCCTTGCGACTCAAGCACTCTATCCGTCGCCAAGGACTTCAATGCGGAAACTCGCTCAGATGACGAAACGATACCCTCGCCCAAGCATATTTACCCCCCAGATGCTTACAAGTCTCTCTAGATAGCACATTCTCGCATTGATTATGCATGTTCCTGCCTTCATATCCATCGTGTATGTCCATGCTGTCGTCATCGCGAGGCGATGGACAATCATTCTGATACCAATATATTACACAATATGTATAACTCTTCGAGGTGGAAATGACTCTACAGTTTCGCGGTGCTGCTTTGATTGGATTAATAACCCTTTGTTCCCACGCCCATTGGTCCCATCACCATATCGAAATTCCCTGATGCCGCAAGCTGACTGTCGAAAGAAAGGCTCACGCGGCTCGAGCCCTGGAATGACCATATTGTATAAACCAGGCATGCTCGAGCACTTTTCTCCGACCGTCGCTGCGGCAGGAAATTGTAGTGTGCCTATGATGTGCTGCGCCATGGGATCGGGTGGTGGCGAACGCTTTGACCAGCCTATCGGGGCCCGACGTTTCCAATTCGAGCGAAATAATCTCGTTATGGCAGTTGTCATCATTGACGCTAGCAGTCAACGGGCTCCTCAGAAATTTGCGTTGCTCGTCGTATTTGATACATGGGGACTCAAGCTATGTATGTTAAGTATACATTCCGGTAGAGTAAGGACAGTATTCAGCGCGCGCGCTCTCTCCACCCGATCCCGACGTTTACCAAATCTAGCGAGATGAGCCTGTTACACCACGCGCAATGGCGGATGCTCGTAGGCGGG